>QOVD01005254.1:0-64686 GCA_003521225.1 Tuber microsphaerosporum | reverse complement strand
CCTTCAAGTCCGAGATTCAGCCTCAAGGGAGTTTGTAGGGGCAAGATGGCAAGATACCTTGCTCCACTAGCTACTAGCCATTTCCCATTTCTGAGACATTGAGGGATGTGGTATTTGGGGGGGCTCATCAACAACCGGAAAAATATTTCTACCGATCCAATACAATTCTCCATAGAGACAAGGCTTATTTTTTTCTTCAAGTTTTTAAAAGATCCCCCGAGTATGTCGGCGGCCGCACACAAGAAGCCCAAGTCGAGGGGCAGGGCGCTGGGACAGTATCGATAAATGAAAGAGAGAGAGAGAGACAGTTGCCGTCTTAATCTTTTCCCTTATCTATAGATCCTCCAGGGGCTCCCATTTCCTACGGTAGACCCTGATGTTCCAAGTAGAATACCGGTAGCAGATAGTAATTCCATATATTTTATCCTAGAAAAACCAGTCCTATCCCTTAGTCCGTCGGGTGCTGCGCCCAAGAAATCTGGTTAAGAAAAGATCGAGATCTAGAGTGTAACCTTCCTTAATTAGAAATAAATTAACGAGATCGGGAAAGTATCCTTCCCTAACTGGATGTAAATTACTTGGCTTTTAAACTAAGACCTCTAGCACAGATTTCTTGGGCGCAGCGACGGACTAAGGGATAATGGCATTTAACTTAGCAGATAGCCAGACATATTCGTGGCTTCCTGCACATTGAGGCAATGCTTCCCCTTGTAACACTGCATGGTACTAGTACAGTATATGCAGAAGTCCTGTGTGAGAACACATGATCACCCCAGTACCTTTCTATTCCTTGTACTCGACTCGTATCATACTGTCGAATCAATTTTAAAAAGGACTACTATTACGCATCGCCAAAATGCATAGGAGGCATGCATGCAATCGCGGTTCTTTCTGACATTCCTCGACACTACGTAGTGTTTCATCACATGACATCTGCAGTATTTCGGAAGCCGCAAAAAGAAGGATACGATAGGCGAGGGGCAATCACAGCTCCATGAAAGATGACCTTCCCTATTTATTTTTTCTCTTCTTTGTCAGATTCTTCGATTTGGTTGTCAAGTACCGGAGAATCCCGGCAAGAACCCTAAAGAATAGCCTAGACAATACCCAATTAAACAAAAAAAAGGCACCCTCCTGCAAAACCAATAAACAATAGCAGACACTATCAAATCATCAGTCGTAACTAATCTTAGTCTAAGATAAATTTCGAATAGCTAAATATATATAACCAGCACAGACTCGATACATACAAACTTGCGCAATAAAAAAAAGTCGAGGGCTTCTTCCTGCTGAAACACAAATCATCCCCACTTCACGTCAACGGCCGATACTGCTGCCGGTAATACGGAGCCCCTTGCCCTGGCCCTGGAGTCCCAGGACCAAGCGGGGAAACCGGTGTTGCGCTAATAGGGCACAGCGGCCTGACGCCGGCCCCCCCACCCGTAGGGTAAGGTGGTGTCCCAGCAGAGCTAACCGGGGAGACACTCCCGCTCCGGGCAAAATTCAACCTCCTCAACCCCTCCACTTCATTCTTGGAACTGTCTAGTTCAGCTTGCATCTCTGTCAGCCTCTTCTTCGGCCATTCTATCTCTCTATCCTTCTCCGCTAGCCGTTTGCGCGCGGATTCCTCCACGCATTGTGTGCCCAATAGCTTCGTCTTTATCCAGTCCAGTTCTTTCCGCGTGCTCACTAACTCCGCTTGTGTTTGTGGGTTTCTGACTGGGTCTCGGTAGTTTGTTTCTTAGAGTAGGAGAGTTCTTTCTGGGCGGCTTCGATGTCCGGGACTTCTTCTATCTCTTTGGTGCAGCCAACGGTGGAGTCGAGGGCTCTTTCGAGAAGACCTGAGCAAAGATTGACCACCCAGTCGCTTAGGGTGGCCGGGAATGCCGAGCGGGGAATGGAGGTCGTTGGTATGGGTCGCTGAGTGGCTAAATCAATTACGACAGGCTTTGGAGCTTGAAGGAAAGCTGTTAGACGTTGACATTCTTCATCCGGGTTCAGTGGAACTTGTATGAGCATCTAATGTTCGAACCTATCGATCGTTAATGCTGGTAGCGGGGATCGGCGCTTTCCATCACCGATGGGATGGGGTATTACAAAATATATGCAATTGAGCTTCTTGTAGAGGTCGGTAAGGATGCTGGGGTGGGTTCGTGCTTTCGAGAATAATTCTATGAATGTCAGTTTTGCCCAAGTCGGAGTCAGAGCTGGAACGTACTTGTTTGGCGATCACTATAATTTAATAGTGTCGCATAGTACATGGACATCTTTGTTGGCGACAGGATACAGTGTGGCGAATGATCGACCATACATTATTTGCTCTGCGGTTAATAGCACACCCCCGAAAATTAAGAGAGCATACTCACTATAAATGCTGCGACACCCCTGAATAAGGATTACATGGTAGGGTTTGGACCCGTGGGTAACTTGGAATCTTCAACAAGTGCATGCCAATACTGAGCATCCGGTTCTGTATGATTCATGACGGTTGGTGATCCTGAGATTCGGGCAGGTGCATTGCCCTGAGGTGCCTGGTTTGGCGAGCCATCATTCTGAGTGTTGTGCGTGGGATCTAGTAAGGTTCGTGTCGCTAGATGCTGATTTGAAGCGGAAGGAGGATTGTTATTATGCTGCTAGCCGGTGGTGTGAGAAGGCGGATGGGCCGACGAATTGGCAGATGTGATTGAATTGTAGGGTTTTCCGAGTGTGGTCCGTCGCTGCTTTGCCGTGGCGTATGGTATATGCCAGTGGAGAGGCAGGAGAACCGCTAGGAGGAGTGGGGTTGAACCCTTTGGAGCCTTGATATCGTGGTGGATAGGGATGTGCGAGGGGAGGGTTTCGCTCACAGCTTTGTTGCGATTGTTGCTGCTGGGGATCTTGCCGATGTTGGCGTTGGGGCTATTGCGGCTCTTGGTGCGGAGATGCAGGTGCTAGGAGTTCTGTAGCTCTTGATCCTGGCTGTTGAGGCTCCGGCTAAGCGCGCCGTGGCTTGGCGAATGATAGATTCGCAAGGATAAGGAGCGATTACACAATAAGACCAAGGCAAACCAGTACTCTAGGGGGCGAGGAGGGCGGGGAAGAGGGCAGGAAAAATTAGATAAATAGAAAAGAACCTGAAGAAACTTGAAAGACGGCCTTCTTAAAAGGTCTATTTACATTTCAATTGACACCGGTCTTTCCTTCACAAGTTCCATAAACAACTATTATTTATTGCAAGAGAAATATGTCGGTAACGAAGGGGGAAGAAAGTTAACTACAAAAGCTGATAGCCCAGCATGGGTCGACCGCAATTGTCAGGGCCTGGATTCCGGAAGGAAGGCAATGGCGACAGAGGAAGCCCAGAAAGCTCGGTTAACAGGGGGCCATTATCTGGGAACAAGGAAACGGAGTCCTTGTGGTCAAATACCACGTGCAGCTCATTGAGGTCAGCCGTGCTATTGCAATACCATAAATTCTGGGTAAACTCGACCCGTCGCCATACTTCTTAAGGCAGCCACTATCCCTCTTAAAGACTAACCCAGTGGCGAATTCGCTTTTCTGGGGATAGTAACTACCATACACGTAATAGCGGCGGGTCGAGTTTACCCAGAATCTACGGTACTGGTACTCAGGATCCCTAGACATAGCTAGAGCAAGTACTAATACTGTACCAAGCCGCGATGACGCAACGCAATGGTACTGAAACACTGCTTTCCGGCTGACGAAGGTTCACCACTGGAGATTCACAAAAACACCTAATCAAATTCACCTGCTCTCTCTGTTCACTATGTTGTCTCTAAGTCCTAGCCGAAGATGAAAAAAAAAAAAAAAAGAAACCCAATGAAGGAAGAAGATCGCGTTGCAGCCACAATGTTCAATCCGTCACTCCTCTGTTTTCCCAGGAGGAAAATAAAGCGAGAAACAGCCCCCCTCCCTCCACTAAAACCTCCTTCTGAGCCGGGTAAGCCCAACACATCCCAATCAAGTTAGCAACAAAACACCCGCAACCTGCCACAATCCCTCCCATAGAGTATATGGCGCCATCATCTAGCTAAGTAAAGCATCCTCATGAAAAACCATGCAGAATATCTAAAAATTAAACCTATGTAGCAAAAGCAAACCTAGTATACGCAAATCAAATATCGCCCTCGACAGTCCGGAGATACAGCCCATAAGTAATGTATGTTACGCAGGCAGAGGGTTATGCGTGAGCTGCCAATACTTATGGGCTGTACCTCCGTATGTCAAAGGCATGAAGCAACTCATGCGGCTGAGTGCTATGTAAATCACGTGATCTACTAAGTGCACAGCGGCATAAGTATAGATACTAAACCGGGAATAAAATACTCTTGTATGGGTAAAGGTCAGGGACAAACCTGTTTTTCGGCTAGTATGCTTTGTCCAAAACCACGCCTGTGTGTAAAAATGGTAGAGCCATGCTGGTATTTAAGATTACCGGAGGTTTACATAAAACTTTTCTATGGGGATAGCTGAAGAAAGCGCAGTGGTATGCTTGTTCCGGTATTATAGTAGCCCTCCCCCGACCTTGCCATCATACCCTCAAGGTTTTCTAGTGCATAGGAGCAGTGTTCCCAACCATCCCGTCCGGACGCTAGGGCACTGGCGTCCTATATTCCCGTCTGTCCCGGGGAGGGTGGGTAAAGACGGCCGGGCACGGCGTCCGTCTTTTGTAAACACCGCTGTCCTGTAGGTTGACGGTCGGGCCCTGCAGTCTTTTTGGAAATGGTAACTTCCGGTCAGGCCCGGCCGTCTTGAGTAAGGGTGGGCGTCACCTATACGTACCGCCCGTCACCTGCAGGGCCCGGCCGTCTTGAGTAAGGACGGCGTTATTTGTAGGCCCTGGCTGCTGCCCCCATGCCCCGGTCACTACCTTCTGGGCTCTGTCGTCATCCATATGGCCTAACCCATCGCTCATAGGGTCCGTGGTCGCTCCACACCTCAGCCTGAGCGAACAAAATATGCATAAATACAGACCTAGATCGGATATCACTAGAAGCATTGGTTGATTGATAGCGAAATTTGATACATTATAGTAGAGCCTGATCCTCCCTACATTAGAACAAAAATCCTTCGCTTCTCTTCATAATACAGACCTACTCATGAGATTCAAAAATCAAACATAAACTAAGACCCCTATAGGGCCCGGTCGCCCGTCCCGGGCATAGATCAGGACGGACTGCCACTGGGCGTCCGTCCCGTGCAAAGGTCTCCAACTTGGCGTCCGTCCCGTCCTTGGCGAAAGACGGACGGACTGAACGCTTGGGAACACTGCATAGGAGTTTTTGATGAATGAACATGAGCTAACTTGACATCACAAATTAACTTATTGGAAAGCACAGTACTAGGTGTGCTCGAGTATAGGGCACGGTAATGCATGATAGAGCCACCCCATAGAGGGAGCGATATGAAACTCATTTGGTGGCAAGTGGGCAATCACACAAAATGGGGCGGTGGGTTCTGCTGTTGTTTCTTATTGTCTCAACCTGTCCAGGTAGAGCAGTTCACTGTGCAGAAGCACCTCCCCTTTGATTGTACCCCATCCCACAATCCTCACTGAATAACTGCCGAGGTTTGTTTTGATATTCCTCAATATTGGATATTTCGGGAGTCCTTCACCAACTCTTCTCTCGACCTCCTAACAATACCGCTTCGTGAACATTGTTCTTTTTACTGGGGTGCCGCCACATAGCGGAGATGACGAACATGACAAAATGGTTGCACTCAGGCTTCTCCGTAGGCTTGATGGGCATATATCTGCTGAACTACTCTCATCGTGTTATTATACGATGTTTAATAATAGGAGCCTCTATCCTGTACGATCACATAGGTGTGTCCGTTGTGTCACGCACCAACGCGATCATATGGCACATAGATATTTCTTTAGATAGTATTATGTATCGTGTGGTATTAGGAGTATATATAGAGGGGGACTTTCCCTTAGTTTACCATATCCTTAACTCGATGACAGGGGATTGGGAATTTGTCTTTAAGTCTGAAATATATTGTGCTCAAACCCTGTCTACAAGATTGATACCCAAAGTAGTGACAAAATACCAATATTTTCACACAGTGGGTAAGGTTCATACATGAGCAGTTAGAGGAGGATACGAGGAGCTGGTAAAGATGCTTCGGCCACAAGAGGCCACACATCTCAAGCGGTAACTACAAATGGTGGCCGGACACCACTCCGGTCAGCTACTAAGTAGAGGCGCTAAGGGGTAACAATGGTATCTATGAAAAGAGCCGGTGCCGATTCATTGTTAAATCACAATGGTTCGGCTATGACGAGATCCAGAGAAGATGATCGGAGGGTCCATAACACGGGAATGTTTTCCGGATGCAGGACTACAGAAGCTATCTGTAACCGGTACAGGTACCTGAGTTACTATGTTTGATTTCGAGAATGGTTTGATACTCAGTATGTTTTATGTTTGGTATCGAGTATCGTTTGATATTGACTATATGCTAGGATTGATACCTAAGGAGTTTCAAGGCTGCCACTTTTAGAGCCTTATTTGTTTTGTTATGCAAGGCAGGGGATTGCCTGACATGTGTATTTAAGACCTGCTATTCTGGGGACTTAGAGAAGGCAGACTTTGACACAGAGAGTTTTCAATATACTTGATAAAACAGTTACTTCTTCAGTTTCGCTTCGAGAATCTTTTGTATTGACTTAGGTTTACCAAATGCCTACTAGCAGGAACTACTTAGTAGTTGCCATATAGTAAGAAGATTGTTACAACAACTTAGTCTAAGCCTCCCATACTTAGTCACGTTAGATACCCCACGGTGGCATAGAGACTGTATCGTTATTCGATCGATATACGGCACCACCCGGTGGGGCCGTTAAACTATCTCCACTTGTAGGGCGTAGCTACTCCTCCGCGTGCAATCTGTATTCGCGGTACAATACCAACAATAGCACCTTCATTCCATGTTGATACGCATTGTCTTTCTACAACCTATTTCGTGTAAGAGTTACGATATAACTTAATTAACGGGGATGGGGCCTTTCGCCGGGATGTGGCCCATCTTGACAATTATAGGAACATTGAATGTATATTTGATTATCTACAGACATTGTATGCATAGCAAATTGAAAATTTGTTAGTTAGTACTTTTGAATACGGAGAATTTTAATCTAGGATTCTCATTAAATAATCAAAAATCATTCTCCTTCTATATTCAGATATTCTGAACTAGTTCAAATATGATTTTTGTTTCTACAATTGTAGTAAACAAAATTGAAACCAATAGCAAATAATATAGTTTAAGTGCATGATAAAACCTTATAGAGGTTGGATTTTAATTGTGAAGTGTTTCAGTATTGACTTACAGCGATAATGTAAGATGTGTAACTGTATAAATGAGCAAATTGGGAGATATATCTTATAAACTTGATAAGATAATATCTGCTGATGGAGTCAAAATAATCTTCCATTACTTTGTGATATGCTTAAATTAAGTAATCCAAGATATGAAATAAAGTTTCAAGACCGGTGGTTATGTCTTGCAGCGGTTCTTCCATAGTTATTGAAAAGTAATTTTTCTAGAAATACTATCATCAAGCCTTAACACTATAGGCTACACATAGAGGAGAAGGCTAAATGCTGAGTTATATGGTCTACTAATGTCAATAATACCATGTAATATGTTTAGGTAAGTTTGGCTATTGTGATTTGGAGATTTCACACCTCAACTCCCAGGACACTCAATATCTAGTGACAAATTCAGTCTATTTACAGTTAAGTTGTGATATCTCGAGATCCCAATACCCAAACTGATCAACAATTATTCCTGTGATTTAACTATATTAGAAGACCATATACCACCACTATTAGTCTTATCCTGCATTTGCAGCGTATTAAATAGTGGCTAAAGGGTAGTATTTCTCAGTTAAGGACTTTTTAATAACTATCAATAAATTTGCAAGGCATACCCATGTACCTTGAAAGTTTAAATAGCATCTTTTATTACTAAATTGAAGTATATGACAAAGTATTAGAAGATTATTTAACTATTAGAAGGACAATCGGTAATGAAACGAACCAGTGATTGTTAGTGAGGCAAAAAGAGAGAATAAATATCCTGAGTTAAGGCTGCCACAAAAGAACAGATTGCCAAAACAGAACTCAGAGTAGGGACTTCTTTTCCCATTTCACTCACAATCATTAACACGTTGCAAGCTTGCTCCAATAACTAAACTAACTAGTGGCAGAAACTGGAGTATAAATAAATGACAACAATAGTGATATCCATCTATCCTATCCTTCCTAGGTGTGACTCACTTTCCCGCTCGTGAACTCTTAGGTAACAAACATCATGAAGCAAAATATCAATGATTCCTGTCCTGGCATGCGGTCCCTCCTTCTATACTAGATACCCATCCGTATACGATAGCCTTGTTGTGTTGAAGCCCATATTGGAAGTGCTTTGCGCGGCTGGGGCGGGTGTACTGGTGCTGGCTGAGCATGCTGAGTGGTATCAAAAAAATCTCACAGTTTTACTCTGCGAGCAATCCTCCAAAACATAATATACAGGGTACATAATAATAATAATAAATCAAAATCAATCTGCATTCCCGCTTCCAAATCATTTCCACCATGTTGTACTAAAATAATAGACTTTTCCGCATACACCATTTATCTTCCCTACAACTCCAGGGTGACGGCCGCTCCTACACACATACAATATTCTCCCTCTGACTAGGCTAGCGCTTGAACACTAGCCCGGCGTCCTGCCAACTTATGCAAGCCCCTTTTCTCCCAGCAATGAACTACTGTTTCTCAGCTCAAATGTTTCATCAAGCACTCTGTGACCATGCGCCCCTATCGGGATTCTCCTGTTCAATTTCACCTCTGGTCACCTTTTCTCTGACAAAGTGCTTGTGAATCGCTCTGTGGTCAGTCTGGGCATTGAATTCAGGATTGTTTGCAAGTGCAATGGCACTTTAGTTAATAACTACAATAGTAGTTGAAGGAATTCTGCATCGGCCTTGGACCCATATTACACTGGCACTCTGCTCAGGGTAATCTGTGGTTATTAGGAGTTCTTGGTGTTCTGCTATGAATCTCGCTACTCAGATCACTTCTTTCACTAGCCGGTTAAGAGCCCTATATTTGCGCTTAGTGGTGCATTTGGCAATGCTTTACTGTCTTTTACTTGACAACGACACTGCCGACCTTTTAGGATCTTCCTGATCTCAGTCAACGATAGCATACCGATACCCACCGGTGCTGCATCTTGTATCCATGTCTCCAGCACAGTCAGCCTTCCTCCAGATGATAGGGTAGAGACTATGAGTTCTATACAGGGCTGGGTCTGAGTACAGTGTTCCTGGTTCGAGTCATATACCTGAGTAGGTGTTTTGTGACCGTCATATGGCTTCATTTTGGTGCATTATTGTATCGACTCATGGCCCCAACAGCGAATGCTCTGTCAGGTCTTGTGCAGAGCATCAGATACATCATGCTTCCAATTCTACTGTGGTACTTGGTCTCATGTGCATCCCTGTCTTACCTTTCTCCATCGGTCTTTGGGTTTGGCTAATCCGGCATCATACTTCGAGGATTTAGCTGTGTGGAGAGAGTTTGGGAATCAGCAAGGTAGAAGTGTTCTAGAATTATGTCTCTATAGGTGAATTGGTTGAGAGTAGTCTCACAGGGTCCAATAGATCGAAAGATTTCAATTTCGAGAGTGTAGTTCGCTGTTCCAAGATCCGTGACAGGAAACTGCTTTGAAAGCTTATCTTTCGCTTAATCCATCATAGCTCCATGTCTCATCCTAGGAACATCATCAACTCAGATTAGTCCCCAACAATAGTTATCTTATCTATTCTCATCCCTCTTACAATCTACAGCAGGATAATCTTTGCTTATTGAGAACATGCATTTTCCAACCACATGCTTGTCCTACTCTTGATTCGATATCCTTCCTGACTGCTTCATTCTAATCCTTTTAGCAATTGATAGACCGTTCACTTGCTCTAACATTCAGGATCCTCTGCATGTACCTTTATGTCTTCCAGAATTTGGATATATATTTCCTCCTCTAAGTTACCCAGTTGGTATGCACTTAGAATATCGGTTTGTTCAATTTTGTATCTCTGGGCAGTAGTGAAAGAGCGAATAATCTGGAGGGATGTGGGTTTGACCATGTGAGCGAAGGTCTCTAGGTAGTCCAAACTATAGCACTGAGTAAACACTTTAGCTACCAAGCAATCTTGATATCGGAGTACTTCTCTGAACACTCCTCACCTGACTTTCAATACCTATCTGGATTTTACAGGATATTGTCCTTGTGGTATATCCACTATTTCCCAACTAATGTTTTCTATGATTTACCTAAGCTCTTCCTTGATGGCTTTATTCCACTCTCCGGCTAGGGCAGATTTAATTGCTTTAGTATAGGACGCCTGTTCATCAGGATCTTGAGATCTTGTAGCTAGGAAGGCTTTATAGTAGTACCGAGTCGAATTAAATTTACTAGGGCTTGCTCAGTGGAGTCATTTAGATGCTAGACTAGGAACTGGTGGCAATAAGATCTTTGTTTGATGTTTTGGAGTGGCTGATACTCGGGGTTTACGTAGTGGTGTCGCAGGCATAACAGGTGCCTATCTCGTTACTTGAGGGGTTGTTGGAGGTCTTATTGGGGATGGTATTGGTAGTACTAGAATTTGCTCTACTCTTTCAGAATCTGAGTAAGAGTCCGAATCCTCACTAGGCTCCCACTTAATATCCAGCTCTTCCATTTCTACAGCTTCTGGTTCTTCAACATCTACTCTCTTAATAATATGAATATCTCTTTCCACCAACACTTTCCCTCTTGCTAACACTGTGAATTGGTTAGTTCCCTGATTGCCAACTACCTTACATGGTTCACCGATGTTCTACGACTTTGTTCACCAAATTTTAGTTATATGGTCGACCGCTTGTATACCAAAAGATATAGAGTGAGAGACATAAGCACATTGACCTGTTGATAACTCGTAGGAGGTAGCGGTTTTAGCGCTAGTTTGAGACCTGGTCTTGAGATAAATGGCGGTGTGTATCGCTTCCACCCTAAGATTATCGCCAAGTTGACCATTAGCAATCATTGTCTTTGCTATTTCAACCAAAGTGCAGTTTTCCTATTTTGCTAACTCCATTTTGTCCCGCTAAGTAAGGACAAGTTTTATCATGTGAAATTCCAGAGTCGCCAAGGAACTTAGCCAACAATTTGCTTGTACACCCACCACAGTTGTCACTTCTCAATGGCTTGATTTTCTGGTCTTGATAGTTCTCCACTAGAGAATTGTATTAACGAATTTGGAAAAGGTTTCTGACTCTTGACTTAGGGTATACATGATAGTGAAGCGAGAGTAGTTATTAATAAACAATAGATTGTAGTGAGCACCGTTAGGTTAAACATTTTTCATAGGACCAGCAAGATCTGTGTGGAAATTCTAAAGTGGTGCGGTGGTAGTATGTGTGGCAGGGGAGAGGTCGGGGGTACAGGTTTGCTCGGTAGTAATACAGCTGATGCCAGTAGAGTTGCTGTTGTTTCAATCAATAAACATCTCTGGATGGTCCTTGGCAAATTGTTTAACATTATCAAAACTGATATAGCCTAGCCAGTGGTGCAATTCAGCAAGTGTTTCCTGCTTGACCTCAAAGCGGGCACATTAGGCCTGAACTCTCGAACTTAGTCTCACTATCTTAGGACTTGACAGAATCTGGAGAATATATGCATTCGGCTTGAGTCTCGCAATCTCATGGACCTGGTTCCTATGCTTAATTGTAACAATACTCGCGGCAAAACAAGCCACATCTTCTCTAGCTTACATATAATAGACTGCTAGAACCCAGCTACTACCCATCTCGGGAAGATAGAGTGCTTTCTTGACAATAACATGGTTTCTCCCCCCTCTGTCAACAAGGCTAGGAAGGACATCTCACTCTGCCTTGGGGGTCAGGGGGGTTCCATTGGAGATACTAAGGGATGTGCAAAGGCAGATAAAGTCTTCGAACTGACTGCCATCGGAACTCATATGGTTGGTAGCGCCTGAGTCTAACACCGACCTCAAGTTTTCAATCTCTGCAGATTGTGCATCCATCATCATACATCCTTCTGGTAGGCTGCAGGTAGCTGTACTCGGACCTTCACTTGGTCCTCCAGGCCACATCGAATCCTACCCCTATCTTTGCTTTCCTTATCCTGGCCTTTGGTAACTCTGCCTGGGTTTCATCTTCCAGTTGGACTACTTTTTGTTCTGAACTTTATTTGCCCAGTGTCCCTTCTCCTTACAGTTATAACACGAATCTTTACCCACGGGATGATTTGCATCATTTTCTTTACCTTCTCATTTTCTATCCCCCTCTCCCCTGTTTTTCCACTGACCTCCTCTTTCTACATCGATGGTATAAGTAGCTTCATTCTCGGCGTCACCCTTCGGCAAATGCTTATATGGGAGGTTAATATGGTCACATATTTCATCGTATAAGGTATTATTAATTTGAAGTAAATATATTTAGAGGCACAGAATGGGTGGTAGGATTAGTGAAGTTCACATAATTGATAATATATTTTATTCTTCTCTACTTGGACATTGCCCATAGGAGCTAACTGGCGGAGGGAAATTTCTAAACTTGCAATATAGTCAACAAGATTATTATCATGATCTTCTATTTTGAACAACTCTTGATGCATTAACCAGATCCTAATCTTATCTTTTCCGGCATTATACATCTCTAGCTTTTGCCACAAGTTTTTTGAATCTTGTATCTCTGTATAAACCTCGCGCTGTAAAAAGTTAAACAGCCTGCCTCGTATATCATGGGCCTGACGGGAATTCCTCTTCCATAGTGTTGCTACCTTTATGGCCTCCTATCAACAATTCTGTTTATAAGAAACGATTCACTAGGATCTCTTCCTGGGAAGAATATTCACCGCTGCGGTTTTCCACTCGTGATAAGTCTCCTCTTTCGCCAGAGGTTTAATCCCAAGCCATGTGAGATTAATAACCCTGTGGATGGTCGACTTTTACATAATGTAATATAATGACACCGGGGAGTAATTATTAAAAGAGCTGGGATGAGAGCGGCACCCATGGTGTTGAATTAGGAGCGTCCAGTGTAATGTCTTCACCAGATGGTCAAATATACCGCGTAACGGTATTGTATTGCAACAGGTATGATATATAAAAGGGTTCGCAACCTAGAGTCAAGCTCTGTTTATAACCTTTTCAACAAATATCGGTAACGAAACGACCTACTGATCGTTGGTGAAACAAATACAAGGAACTAAGCGCCAAGAGTTCAGGTTGCCACAAAAGAACTGTTGGTGAAAACAGAACTTGGAGTATGGAACTTGTCTTCTAATCAACTTACGATGATTAACACACTGCAGGCTTACTCAACTACCAAAACTAACTAGTGGCATTAACAGGATTATTAATAAACGACAACAATAACAATATCAATTCATCGTATTCTTCGTAGATTTGTCTATATTTCCCGCTAATGAACTCTTAGCTAACAAACATCATAATGGAAAACATCAATAATTCCTATCTGTCCATGCCGTCCTTCTTTCTACACTCATTACACTGCCCTGTGCAATAGCCTTCTGGCGTTTGAGCACATATCGAAACTCCTTTGTTCGCCAGGTGTGCGAGTCCGGGTACAGGCTTAGTATACCAAGCAGTATCAAAGAAATCCAACATAAACCATATCAGCAGACATTATCTATTCTAGTTTATAATATATATCTATTTCTTTTTTTTCTTTTTCCCTCAGTTTTGCATTTGTTTTACTACTACACGAGTACAAACCAGACATGGATCGTCAGATATGACCAAGAAAAAACCCTCAACTCCACCCGTGGGCCAGCGGAAAAAGCCATCATCAGAAGACCCTCTGGTGTGTGCCCAACCGCATGATCTCGTGAACAAGAGACAAAAACAAAGCAGGCTAAGTGGACGACCAAGTAAATACTCAAAACCCCACGAGTAGGAAACAACAGGAAAACCACTTGCTGTAACCACCTACCCACTGAAAATCAAAAACCCGTCCGAAGACGACGAACAAGGAGAGTTAGGTCTAATTAATACAAAGCGAAGAAAAGACAAACAAGGAGACCTATGAGAAGAAAACCCAACCAAAACATAGAATATAAAAATAAACCATTGATCTTAGAAGGGAACCGGTCATCACACGTTGCAAACTGGGGCAATGATAACAAGAAAGAAACCGGAAAACAATTACCTTTATTCAAGACACTGAGTGAGCTCACGGAATTAGTGCTATACCATGAACTGCCGTAACTGAGTAGAGCGACCATAGGCAGTGGTGGGGAGCGGGTGGAGACACCAGACAGTAAGAATGCCAGCCAAATGGAGTGTCCGGAGCCGACCGTGTAAGCGGAGGACGCCGGTGGGAACTGGAGGTAGCTGTAACTAAGCCGCGGGAGGCAAGGATAGGACGAGGAGAGGGGGTGGAAGACCCAAAAAGTCGCTAAAAACACACAACAAATTGGCCATGCCCGGGTGTTTTCTGACTGCGAGATGAGGGCGTGTACCACAAAGTTTCTAAACGAAGCTTTCCCCATTGAGGGACAAGCCGCCGACCAAGGAGGTACTTTCACCCAGGTCCGGACACTGTAACACCGACCGTAAACGTAGAAAGTTGTAAAGCCGACCGTGGGCAATCGCTAAGCGAGGCTTCTGAATGCAGGGCCAGGGGAGAGGAGGAGAAGGGCTATCAACCAACCCCTAGGACAATGCTTTCTCAATGTGAGGCCATGGAAGGGGAAGAAGAAGGGAGTGTCGTCACTGCCCTAGGCAAGGAGGCCATGAATGGAGGGGAGCGGGAGAGGGCAGAGTTGGCGATGATTTCTCATGGTGTTGAGATTTCAATTGCTGGATGTGGAGAGGAGATCGTTCGTGATAATATATATCTTTCACTATGTTAACTTCTATAGTAATTACTACTGCCAACATAGCTATAGACCAATACTGAAAACTACTTCATATATCAAATATAATCCTTTTTGAGATCTTATTATGTTCTTAAAATACCTGTTTTTGCTGTCAGTCGTAACCCTCCTTACTTCTATTGTCAAACCAACGCTATTTGAAATCCTGTACACAAGGTTCCAGGTACCCTATAGGGCCTGGAGAGCAGACTGCCAAGAGCTTGTGAATAGACTAGGTGGCCAAATATTGGCTGTCCTTGTACTCGTAATTTTAAAACTACTATCGTGAGCGAGTACCAGGGGCCTGGAAATCTGAGACACAAATATAATGTGATTTACGGGGAAACAGCACAAGATCGGGATCGCACTCCCCCATTGCAACCTTTGAAAAGTTACAAATATGTTCCATCTCACCGACCTAGAAATAAACTTGCGAAAGAGCAATGGCTTTTGGACAGGGAAATATGATGTTCATGAAATGTGGCACTTTGTAGATGAGATATGCTTCTGGTAAAGAAACTTTAGCACCATTCCACCAACCTAGTAAATTGAGGCTTAATGATATCTCAAAAGCTAGAGGTATTATCATTTCTGAGCTACCACCTAACAGTCTCTTATATTGAGCTAGTGCGAAAATAACTTTCATTTAATTGTTACTGAACTAGATAGGAATACTTTTAATACAACAGCAGCTCCCCAAAAAACTCCCATGACTTGTTGTATTAGTATTCACCATATGCATAGTCAGAATCCCAAGTGCCTCTATCCTTTTCCACCAGAATCTCTAACTATCTCAGCACCAGCAATATGTTTTTCCAATGCTTAACTCACAGTTCAGTTGTTGGTACTTTACTTTCAAGTATGTGATCTCCCTGATGTCAGATTGGTGTCTATAGTATATTTTTAAGAGGATTTATACTTGGTTTAGTGGGTCTTAGAGGTATAGCTTACTCAGAGGGTAGAGGTTCAAGTTAATTAGACAATACACAGAGATTAGAAGCCTTTCTGTCTAAAAGTGCTTATTCTATTCTGATTACGAATACAGATAAATTGCCGTAGTCAAACTCCTGAGAAAGACAATGTATAGAGCATTGAACTTTATTCCTGAGACAATGGCATCTCCCACTGCATTTTTGACCTTTCCAGTGGCAAGAATCCCTGATATGGTCACTTGTGGACACTGTTCCTGCCGCTGCATGAATGGTAATTTCAATAGATATTGGAGATAAGAGAATTGAGATATTAATGCGAGCTGCGTCTGGAACCCGAAGGGGAGCATTGACTGGATAGTGGCTTTTGAGTATAACGTACGCAGTTTGAAGGTTATAGAGTTTTGGTTAGCTTTTAGCTAGTAGGCGACAAAAGATTCTCAGTGGATTAGTGGCTGCACTGTCTTCGCGTCATATTTTAAGACTGACCATGTCTTATGCTGTGAACTGCTCAATTGTGTGTTGCTTGTTATACTTGCGAGATAATTATTCTCTCGCTTTTTCTTCCTTTTGCTACATAGTATTTTCAAGTACCGTATGAACATCTCTATTTGCCACAGGCTCTTGGCTGGAGGGAATATCAGCTATGATTATGGAAAGCATTACAGGTTTTTACACCTGGCTAGTACTCAGGGGAGTATGATTGATTGGGCTTCCATCTAGTTCATCAAAGAAAAGCTTAGGTTCTAGTGTGCCCGATAGAAAATTGCCAGTTCTTGACTGCTTAGAGACTTCACCGTATTCACCTTCATACATATTACTTAGATTATCTCCCCTAGGAGATGGCTCTTCATCTGGAATGTCAATAAGAGTTTTCTGAAGTCTGGCACTAATGAGAATTCGTTTCTCCCATCTTGGTTGTTGAATAAACATGACCTTATAGAGGGAACTGCCTCCAAGACTCGAATGAGAATGTGGATTCATTGCAAGTGCGATTGCGGGCAGGGCAAAATACTAACAATGAGGGTCACTACTTGAGAAAACTGTTTCCCTCTTCAGTGCTTGAAGATAAGTCTTTATTGTTCTATTGGGTTGCTCAATAAGACCTTGAGTCAGTCGTATTCGGGGACGATCATTGAAGACCTTAATAACGAGTTTTTGGGGACGAATTAGAAGAACACCTTTAAACTCTCGTCCATTATCACACTTAAGAATCTCAGGAACACCATAGCATCCAATCCGGCCGGCCATTTGAGTAGTAAAACATCACTCGCCATTTTACTCTTTACAGGAAATAGGGTGGACCACTTACTAAAATGGTGTTTTATATAGAGCAGCAAAAATAATACTTACCGCCCGGAGCACTTTGTGCGTCTGGCGCACCTAGCGCAGATAATGTCAATCGCGAATCAGTACACAACGACTAGACCTCCCTAACTCAGGATGCACCCGGCGTAACACTTAATCTTCCCGAACACAACAGGCGCAATACTGAATATTCCTGACCACACCTGGCGCAACACTTAATCTTCCTGAACAAACCTGGTACAACATTACATCTTCACAATATAGAGTCAAGAGTACCCCCTTTACCTACTCCTGACCTTGGTTACAATATTGCCACACTAAACAGATCTCTTGCAGTAGTCTTCTAGCATATTTCCAATTCTACTAGTCTAGTTAAGTGATCTAAATACAGGTGTCATCTTTCTATAGTTCAGGCACTCACGGGCTGTTGCACTTCCTGGTGCTGGGGTGCATCAGTAACATCATCAATATTCACTACGTAGGGATAAAGCTTATACCGGCGTGTAGCCGGCGTGGAGCCCAATAACCTACTGGAAACAGAATTCAAATCTGTCCCGTGGTGGTGGAGCAATCTGCTATCGAGTAAAGTTGCACCAGCTTGGCACTGCCACAGCAGAGACCCATTTCCTGGGTTTTAGTGTGACAAAGACGTACCTTATACCGTGTTTAGGTGGCGTCAAGCCCAACAATCTCCAACCAACAGAATTGAAATTTGTCCAGCGGTTGTGGAGTAATCTGCCATCAAGTGAAATTCCGCCAGCCTGACACTTAACACACCCTCCATATATGTTAGCGATTTCCTGAGCTTTGATGCCACAGGGATGTACCTTATACTAGTGTGTAGCTGGGGTCAAGCCCAACACTCTCCAGATAATAGAATCAAGATCCATCAAGAGGTTGTGGAGTAATCTGCTATTGAGTAAAATGTCGTCACGTTCCTAATACCCCCCTCCACAGAAGCCAGCCATTTCATCTGTTTTGATGCCACTGGGGTGTACCTTATACCGGCGTGTAGCTGACGTGAAGCCCAACAACCTCTAGCAAACAGAATCAAAATCCGTGGAGCGGTTGTGGAGTAATCAGCCTTCGAATTCTGCAATCGCCCATTCTGTAACTTCATGAATAATAGTCAGGTAGGGATGAATTCTATATGAGTGTCTAGCTAGGGTCGAGCCCAGCATGATGCAGGTGTCAGATTCAGGATAGGTATGATGGTTGAGGAGGAGTCTTCTGTGCAGGTCGGGAGGGAACCGGTGTGAAGAGAGCAAAGTCTGGAGTTCCATCACGTCGCGTTCAAGCCTAAGTGCCGAGAAACAACAACACAGTATTGAGTATATGTGCCATAGATATCACTCGCTTTAAGTCTGGAGTGAGCTGGCATTTTCGCTCTCTGAAAGATCAAGTTCTGAAAATAGAACTGAAGAGTATCTTTAGCAGTGCAAAATTAGAATTATGAGTTGAGTAGGGGCAATGTCACCTAGCGCCCACACTAACCCAATTATTATTGCCCAGGGTACCCCCTTTCCAGGTATGAGAGATAGGAGCAAGGCGATAAGCTACTCTGGATGTTGAGTGAGTGAGTGGTAAATCAGGAGGTGCGATAGTGTTGTGGGCAGTGTCCGGAGGGACAGGAGTTAAGGTTGTGTAGCTACTAGTCTTCAGAGGTAGGTGATGATGGCAACCTTATCTCCTGATGCACCGGGTACAAGCAAGTATCGCACTGTAGCTCACGGTGTACCAAGTGTCGGTGGCGCAAACTCACTACAGCCTGTATCTTTACGCAATAGCGGCACATCTGACGGATGGTAATTTTTTGCTGATATACACAATCTATATAAATTGCTAGTCCAGCTCATGCCTCATATCAAAAAGTTCTATTTCAATTTGCTGAAGGGTATGATTTGACACAATTGGCTCGAGGGGAGCAAGAGATCGATTATGACGATTCAGAAGGCAGGCTTGACCATCATTAAGTAACCACTCAACCTCACCCCATGTTATTTGATAGTAGCGATTCCAGAGACCAATCGTGGTTTTATTTATTCCAGCATGGCCAAGTTGACTGTGAATAGCCTCAATTTTAATAAAACTATCCTCAGGCCAAACAACTTCACTGGCTAACTCAGGAATATTATCCTTCATGGGTCCTTTCCAAAAAACGGTTCCATCTTTAATCAAGTAATAGGTAGGAGCATCATGTCTTTCGTTGTTTTCCTGCTGTTCGTCAGGACATTGAGTGGGCTTCTCATTTGGAAAAATCAACCAGTTCTGGTTGCAGGTCCATTTTTCTTGCTCAAAGAGCCACAATTCTCCTATGAGCTACTGTTTGATCCAACTACTATAATTCACTCAATTTGGAAATGTCGTATGCCTTGTTTATATGATCGGGGGAATATAACCACTGGTAAACTGCTGAGAGGTTTGCTCCGTCAACGGAAAATAGGCATTCTCGTTCAGCTTCTTAATACTTTTTCGCAAGCAGTAGTCTATTTTGCCCGCAGTTTGGACTGGAACGACATTGTTGGTAGTAGGATTCAGAGGAGATGGAAAAGAAGAAAACAGCACCATACTCTACTGGAAACCTTCATTACCTACCCAAAATAAACATCCATATATATAAACATCTATATGTTTAGAACTAGGCTATGCCCTAACCCAACTATTGTTTCTTTGTTTTGTGAGAGAGATAGTCAAGAGGAGTACTTGCTTGATAGCATATCTCCCTTATAAAGTGACCACATTTGCCAAGAGCATATGCTCTTTGCCAATTAATTTACTTTGCCGGTAAGATAGAACATATACATTTAATTTTCTCTCCTAATGGTAGATATATTACTCTGAAAATCGAGCTACAAGTCCTTTCAAATATTGAGAATACCAGAATCTAGATTTTATTTCATATTCATGATGTATTACTCTAGTATATTGGTTTTAAGAGTTCCTATGTCAAAATGAAAGGTAATACTTTGCTAAAGATGTAAGGATTTAAAAGGCTCCAAGAAGGGCACTCTAAAAGAGCATGAAGGATATTATAACTGTTATATTTTCAGGTTAGGCTGGTTTAAATTTCTTTTTCGGAGATTTTTTGAGGTAGTGGGAATCAAAAGAATGGTGGAAAGCTACATACAAATTGCATTCATTTTGCCATGTAATTAGTGTTCATTGCGGGGCCGTGCGGGACGGGTTGTCTCCCAGTCGCCCCCTCCTCACTCCGGCCTATGGTAAAAATCTTGTCTCTTCTCCCCACCCCGTCTTATACGGGGCCCTGGTTCGAGTATAGGGTAGGGCAGGAATTTCTTTTTCCCTGTTGATTGCCCAGGCGGGCCCCCGTCCTACAACCCCCTGCCATTCACCCAGGGTGGGGCCCCACTTTCCTCTATCAGTGATCTTTTTGTGACACAAATATTTACTTGAAATCTCCGATTATATTGCATATTTAGTATCCTGATTCAACTATTCTAACAGTGCACATGATCATAGGGCAATTAATTTACCATCTAGGACTCTACATCGAGTACTGATACTTGGCAGAGAATTTAGGCTATGGTTCTGAGCATATCATTCTAAGCGTATCATGCTCAGTGTATTATTCGGAGCATATTATTCTGAGCATATTATTCTGAGTGTATCATTCTTAGGGTATCATTCTGGGCATGTTATTCTGCACTTATGGCTCTGAGCGTATAGCCCTAAGTTTACCATTCAGTTGTAATGATTGTGAGCATCATACTGAGAATATGGTTTTGTGCGTATTGTTTTATGCTTATGCTTATGGGTGTCTGGTGTTGGGCGTATGGCTTTGGGCATATGGTTTTGGGCGTATGGGTTTGGGTGTATGTTTTTAAGTGTGCGGTTTAGGGTTATCACTTTGAGCGTGGGACCTAAAGGATATCATTTGAAGGATATCTTTTGAAGCATAAATGTCCAGTCCACCCATTGGGTTGATTGAGCAACTTGATTATTGGCTAGTATAAGTTTCTTGCCAGTGATTGAACTGTGCAACTGGGTGATTTAAAGGACATAGTAGCCTTGTTTTTAATGCTACATTAGGTAGGCTAGCGACTTCCCAGTGAGATCGCCCTCGCAGAGCCAGCCTCCTCGTTATGGGCTTACATTGTGCTAATTCTGCAAAACGTCGTTGTAAATGCTATGACTAAATAGTACTAAGTCTAACTATATTAGCAAGAGGAGGCCCCTTATCTGAATATATCAAAGAGTAAAACAGTGTATTGAGTTGGACTATAAATACCTTGTAGTGGAATTGTTCTATCCTAACACAAGATATGTCTGATATTACATTCTGAATAGACTCAGAGTATCGAATTCTTGGTATTTCATATCTTAGATACAACAAATACTCAAAACAACAAGGTACTCATTCTGCTGATACAATTTGTTAGTAAATATATAAATACAGGATATACTACTATGAGAGTTCTAACTTGACAGATTGATGACAAGTTCCAACAAAACAGCATCTATAGCCATATCACTGCAGAGTAAAATACACAAGGTGCTCTGCTTGCAAGTAACTCAAACTTCCTGGCGTATATGAAAACCTTCTCTTCAATTCACTGACGCAAAAGTCTCCTTCTCGAAGGTCACCGAGAATTGCAATTGGAACCCATCCACAGTTAACATCATATGAGTCCAAGTGTGGCTCGGTAAAAAGATGAACCAAGCAGGCTTGGCGAATCAAAATTCCCTGGGTATTGCTTTTAAAGAACTTGGCTTTATCATGGGGACAATGTTGAACTAGTTTCTCATAACTTTGTTGACAATCTCGATCGACTGCACCAGGTAGTATTTGTTGTGCTCAGGTTAATGTGCCTAGTGATTTAAATAGGTGACTTGGGACTGGTTTCTGATGAGCACCGATAGCAGAAATATCATGACTTATCCCACTTCCCTTGCTATGATGTATTTGTTCCATCCAGATCACCTAGTGGTAAACCCCTGCTCGAGCCCATAGTGGCCAGCAGTGGTGAGAGTTCAAATGGAGCCACTTCTCATACTCCTTATATTTGGCATCCTGTGTGAGTGTAGGCGGAACGTTTTCGTCATACTCTTAGATGTTTAAGTAAAGCGCATCCATAATGTATTAACCAATTTTGTTGCCGTATACAAGTTTCAGCCATGATCCAAAAAGGACAAAAATCTTTAAGACATTCTTGTCCAACGCAACATAGAAACTATGCTCTCCGACATTGGTTTTTTCAAACTCTTGACCCATCTTCGGGGTACTCTCGAGCGTTGCCTGCCTTTGGAATAATGGGGGCCAAGGCTCCTTGTGGTCTAATGTGAGGAAGACTTTGTTTACATTTCCTTTTTGAATAACACAGCATTTGTTAACATTATTTCAAGCTTTAAGACTTTATTGGCAAACATACCTGTACTGTCAAAGGTGTGCTTGAACTCACCTTGCCCATTTTCTCGAGCTTTCTTAGCTCCCTCAATTAATTTGTTGGAGAGCATTAGCCGATAGGCGAAGAGGTTTTCCAGCTTTGGATCACAGGAGGCAGAGGATTCTTGTTCTTCTTGACAACAGTTGAAAGGAATGTATTCAAGAGGGATAATATCGGCATCCTCAGGAGCTTTAACTTTGTGCTTGTCTCCTTCAGGATGGAAGGGTAGTGACTGCAGCATTCCTCCTTTGGTGTTCATTGGTGCGAGCTGGTTGCATGAATAGAACGCCATTTTGATGTCGAAAAATTTGAAATTGAATTCAGGCAGGATGAGAAGGAAGAGCTACTGCTCAACAAACTGCCATACAAGTAAAGAACTAAGGTCAACTGCCTCTCGGGAGTACCTGATATTTGGGGTTTTGTTGGCTGACTGGAGCAGAGTCGATCCGGACAGTTGTGATGGCTGAGGGCTCACACAAAGGAGATGGCTAAGTGTTCATGCAAGGAGATGGCAGAGCGCTCAAGGAAGGAGAAATGAAAACAAAAGCCCTTGCTTAACTTGTTTGATTTTCTACTTCAATTACCCTACCTTTGGAAATACAATTTCCTCATAGTCTGCCTTTGCCAGGCACTTTTGCCAAACTGCTCTCCTTGTCCGTTTGACCCGCTATAGCCTAGAGTATTATTTTGAGAATCAAGCAAGTGTGATCTCATTCATATTGTACTTGTTAACATTTTAATTTTTGAGTGTATGATTTTTCTGTATGTATGACTTTGGGTGTATGATTTTGGGCGTATGATTTCAAATAAGTCTTGCCCAACTCCCCCCGCCGTGAGACTCTTTGAGGTCATAGGTATTTTATACCAAATTAACCTAGTTGAAATGGCACTTTTTCTTTTCTTTCCCTCAGATTCTAGTAGGCTTTCTGGTTGGAGCCTTAATAGCGGTATTAGAATCTGCCTAGCCCCTTCCCTGGAGTACTCATTGTACTGGAAGTGAATCAGCATTTCTCAGTTGGGCCTCCCCCTTGGAACAAACCTCTTCCTGATGGCCAGCTAAACATTCAATATGGCTAACATTTGGGTGATCTGGTTTATTGTTACTTTCAAGATCGCTCATTGCTTCTGCGCAAATCTGAGGCTCCTCGTATCCAGATCCTTCCTCTTCCTCTGTCTCTGCTGCCACATACATGTACACAGCACTATCCCAAATTTCTTCATCATCGCTTGATTCATCGGAGCCTTCCAATTGATCAACATCTTGGCTTTGAGACTATCGAGGGCGTGCATATCAAGTTTCAACCAAGCCACGATCAGAGAGTATAGGGGTTTGCTCTCTTCCAAATGCTCATTGCCCATCCTGATCGAAGAAACGCCATGCTCTGGCCTTCTTGTGTGACTCATCATCGTCGGAGATACAACCATTATCTGTCTCGGTACCTGCCTCCTTCCAATCAGCCCCACAACCGTAATAATCCACTCTAGCTATTTCTTCGAGGTTTTCTGCTTCCCGTTCGCTATCATGACCAGCTAGCTCCTGTAGGAATTCTTGATACTCGTAGGATTTTACCACCATTGATACTCGAATCATATTGCTTTTTACTCGCTAGCGACAATACGGAATCACATCTCTTGCCATTCTAAACACCCGCTCCACTCCAACACTACTTCCTTGGACTGTGACAAATCCCTAGTCATTTGAGCTAAATTGGGGAATCTCTCAGCATTAACCTTCCCCAACTCCAGTATATTTGCCTTATAAAAAATCACAGCCAGGCAATTCTCAGGCGTGAAATCTATGTCTTCAGTCGCCGGTTCGGGAGGTTCAATCTCAGAATCCCTGTCTATGTAAGGAACTGCCTCACTAACTGCAATTGCTCTCACTCTTGATCCGTCAAGCTGTATACATCGACTATTCAGACGGTTCCGTGGAATTGGTGTATCAGTGCTCTGAGCCTTCATTAATGCATAGTAAAGATCATAATACGCTATGAACTCCTTTTTATATGACTGCTCATACACATCCTCACCACTGGCATAATAGAAATCCCTTTCACGAAATAGATTAAGTTTACAATCTGGATTTAGACAAGTGCCGATGCCGAACAAAAGACCTCTAGGGCTTTCTGTTTTACCATAGTAAGCAGCCTCCTTTAATTTGGCCTTCAGTAAACCATCACGAATATCAACCTTCCTTTGCATTCACTTCGGTTCAAACTTTCCAATTTGGATTTCCCAATCATCAAAAATATCTTGATACACTTAAAAAACGCGAGGAATTGTAACCCCATGTGTTTTTGACATCTACAATTTCCAAAACCATAGTGGCTGGAGTACTTCAAGATGGATTCAACCTGCTTCCACTCTTCTAAGGTTGACCACTGAGTGGACAACTCAGGATAGGTTTGTAACCGGTCTTTTGACTGCCCGTAGCTGAACAGATCTCTCCAACATATTTAGACTTGAGTTCCATCGTGTTTTGACATCATAGAGGAGTTTGCTCGCGATCTTGACCCTGTCATTCTGTATTTCCGTGAAGGGTTGCAGTCGCTGAGGTGAAGCTCAAATTGCAATACATATTTTCCGATACTAGTACACATACTACTTAAATAGCATTATCTCTTACTAACGATATCTCGTCTAGGAATGATGGGAGTATGAATTTGTACATATACATTTGTCTGTAGGAATTGGCATATATGTTCCATGTATCAACGTTGGAATCAGGCAGCGAGGAAATTACCATTTCTATCGTCCTATGAAAGCCATTATCTAATCTTTTAACCTTCTCAATATAATCCCCCTTAAAGCCAGAAGGCATATGTTTCTCCCTCGAGTTGACCTGAATCAAACTCATAAATGCGCCAAGAATAAGCTGAATAATATAAGCCATACAGGGAATATGATTTTCAAATTGAGACCATTCAACTGATGATAAACTCCAGGCTACGTTCAAGGCTTCAGCGAGCATTCTGTTATTACTTGCACTATCCATAGTGAAACCAAGTATTCTCTCCTGAATGCTGTATTTGACTAGTACTGCATTAATTATGCCTGCCATATTAGCCCCAATATGAGACCCCTTTATCTCCTCAAACCCGATCAGGAATTATTCCATTTGCCAGCTATCGGAGATTCAATATGCCACAATTGCCAAAAATGCAAACTTGTTTGGCAAAGTCCAGGTATCGGCAGCAAGAGAAATCTTTCCCTCTGTTGGTACTAATATTCGAATAGTGTCAACCTTAGAGTCGCCAAGCCATTTCAAATATCTTGTCAATCTTGTCGGGCAGGGGATTTCAACGCCTGGACCAAAGTACTTGAAGCCGCGACGAAAGGCAAGGTTTTTTGAACATTTAAATTCAAGATTGGTTGCAAGGAAAGCCTTGAGAAATTATTCATCAAAATTGGGTTGATTGAATGCTGCAGGTGTGGCAATATCGATAATTCTACGTCTATTCCCCATTTTAGTGCCTCTTTGCAAGAGCGTAAAAATATCTGTACCGCCTGAACTTCCAGCCTGAGCATCAAATCCATTAACATTTCTGCATTTTTGACAAGTGCAGGACCTGTTGTGGTCATGCATCGAGCTAGTACCTGTGCCACTCAGATGAGGTAGCACCTTTCTGCACATAATGAACATTACTCAGGATGTGCCAATAACACCACCTAAACAGTCTATACATTGTTGACAGTGTTCCCCCATCTCTGCTTCTCAAAGATCAGAGTTCTATATTATCTTCTTCTTTCCAGCATATTTTGCAGTATATGCTATGTATCCTGGTGTCTCTTGCCACCACTTCATCATGTACCGCCGTCCCTCGTGCGCACCACCCCAGGACCTAGTGGCCCCTTCCCCAAGGCGGTCCGGTTGGCCTTCCCGTCCTCCTCAAACTCTAGCCCTGCCCGTTGCTGCAAGAAAGTGGCGGAAAATCATTGTCCACAACTACTAGAATCTCCTCTATGCAGCACACCATCCTGGGTAGTTTGAAAGTGTTTTTGTACTTGTTTAATAGTATTCTGTTACTTGCTTACCCTGTTGATATTGTCATCGTACAAGCCCCGCCTGTTAGGTACGGACGGTTACCTTCCTTTGCTGGTTCTAAAGTGTTTTATCCCACCTTCCCCAAGATAGCTGAACCCAGAGTCAAGATGTATGTTTCCACTGCGGTTCTGGAGCCTGCCTCGGTTCTTATAGTTATTTCTGGATCTGATAGTTATTTGTCTCTGGATTTGTTTCTCTGCTTTTCTCTCGCAGGCCCGACCAAGAAGTCCAGAATTAATACTGCCTATAACAACTTTGTCACAGGGGTCGGCCCCTCCGTCCCCCCAACCACTATCCTCAAGCCCTATTCCTTCCCCGTCCTGGTGCTTGGCTACCTCAACATCTACGATCCCAAAGCTGACCCCCTCAGACACTTCTCCCAGACGGAACTGTCACGTTCATTGCACTACTTCGACCTGGCCGCCGTGCTAGGTTTCTCACTACTCAACGACCTCGGCGGTTACACCAGGTTCTCCTTTGACGCTAACGTCAGGCCTGGAGTCCATGACCTCTCCCTGGCCAACCTCCCCTTCTCAAGACTGCTCCACGCCGGGTGGGGGACCCCTGTGCCCTCCATAGGCTCTGATCATATCCCTTGTCTCAGGTCCTTCAACTTCTCCCCTTTTTCGTCCCCCCCCTCCCTAGCCCGACTGGAGCAGGCTGCACTGGCCAGCAGCCTCTACAGCCCTTGCCAGAATGATGGTCCGGGCCCCGATCCCCTCCCCCACCACGGACCAGCCCCACGACTGGTTTGACCACAAATTTGCAAGGGTTCAAGCCACCCCGCTCTCCCATGTGTCACACACAAGACCATCCACTAACGATAAATCTTGGTGCACTCCTCTACTCTCGTCCCTCCGCAAAACCCACTATGCAGCCAACAGGTGGGCCTGCAGGGCCAGGCCGTTGGACGACCCCCTGCCCCCAGCAGAGGCTAAAGCTGCCAGACTCGCTTACTTCAGGGCAATCCAAAAGGCCAAGAAGAAACACTGGCACTCCTTACTCCTATCCACCTTTGCACGAACAGTCTGGCACGCTAAGTCTGCCCTGGTCAGTACTCTGACCGACAAGGTACCCTCCTTCCCCGATACCCACACTCCAGGCCAAATTAACGAGTGACTCCACGCCCACTTTTTTCCCGCTTGCCCCACTGTGGGCTCCACTGCCTTCCACATCCTAGACTTGCACCCACCCCAAAATACCAAGGACCAAGTTGCCATAGCCCTTAATAACTGCTCCCCCATCTCTGCCCCTGGCCCAGACTCTATTCCTCCCTCTGTGTGGAAGAAACTGCACCCCGCCCACTCAGATCTCATCTCCTTCCTCATGTCCCCGCTGCCGGCCTACGGCCACCTACCCCCCTCCCTAAAAGAGGCGGAGGGAGTGATACTCAGCAAACCCGGCAAGCCCTCCAAAGAGGCTCACCAATCCTTCAGGATTATCATGCTCCTGAAGACCTTCTCAACAATCCTGGAAAGGATCCCCTGCTCTAGACTTGGGATTACCTCCCGGTTCTTTTGGCTCATCCTCAATAACCAGTCAAGCTCCCTGCCGGGGATATCCACGTTGGACGCTACCGCCACCCTTCCTTATAAGGTTCCCGCACTCCAAGCTGGCCACCGGTTTAAGGCCTCTACTCTCTTCCACGACATCAAGGGTGGCTTCAACAATGTTGATGCCGCCGACCTCTCCTCGCTTTTGGATTCCCTGGGGACACCTGTGTACCTGGTAAAATGGGTCCTATCCTTCCTCACAGGAAGTCAATGCTGCCTCCTATTCCTACACTCACTGCTGGTCTCTCCTCCGCTATCGGTCGGGACCCCACAGGGCTCCCCACTCTGCCAACTTTTGTTCCTTATATACTTGTCCCTATAGCACCTCAACATCCCCCGTGAGCTGCTCCTCTCGTACGTCGATAACTTTGCCCTATCGGTTTCCTCAACCTCCTATGAGGAGAATATCTCTCAGCTCTCTAAACACTACACTACCCTGATAAGTATTGGGACCAAGCTAGGCGTCCCCTTCTCTGTGCTACAGAATGAACTCATCCACTGGGGCACACCCTTCCAGATGGGCCCCATCTCAGCCCTCCCAATCTTTTTGGACTGCTCCTTCTTCCGACTAGCCCCCTCGCTTAGGTGGCTATGTTACTGGTTCACTCCCACCCTCTCCACCTCTCCTCACTTAACCAAAAGGCTCGCCCTGGCCAAAGGGGCCGTCTCAACCATCTGCTCCCTTGGGTCACCTGCCCTGGGCATACCCTCTTTTCTCTCCCACCCGCTGGCCATGGCCTTTGTCCACCCAGTCCTGCTCTATGGAGCCGACTTCTTTGTCCCTAGTGCCAAGATATGCGGGAAGATGGAGGTCGTCTGTAGAAAAGTGCAGAGGTGGGTCACCTCCTCCGTTTCGTCAACCTCAACCGGCGCCTTGGCCTTCGAGTCCTGCCTTCCCCCTGTCTCCATCCTTGCCGCCCACCAACACCGACTGGCGGGCCTTAGACTGTCCTGCGTCCCCCCACCGCCAGCCCAGTCTCAGCCAGGTTATACCATTATTACCGCAGTCTCGACGACTGGAAGACCCCTACCTCCACTTGCCAGTTCGCAACCAGGTTGCAGGCAAACTAACTTACCCTTGTCCAGTCGACTCTCCCAACAAGGTACCGTAGACACCTACCCATTTACTCGATAGTCTACCCCACATACGTGGTCCTGGCGTCCCATCCCTTTTTTCCGACCATTAGAACGGACCTGAGTTGCTCAACGGTTATACTTGCCGACCCCACACTCTTGGCGAAAGCCGATAAACGTATCAAGCTCGGGGTAAGGCACCTTCTCCTGTCTTAGTGTACCTCTGACCGCCGGCCCCCCAGGTACTACCAGTACACCGCCTCCCTGTTCCCCCACCCCTTCATAGACCTCCTGCGCTTCGCCGCCAGCAGTATCCACCAGATGAGTGCTGGGAACAGTTACCTCACAGGACACCCTTCTTGGTATAAGCTAGATACACCCACCATGTGTTCCAGATGAGACATCGAACCGGAAGATCTTCCCCACGCCATCCTGGCCTACCCTGCCTGAGCTGAACCTCGGTCCCTTTTCCTCCCAAAGGACCTCTCGATTAATACGTCATCCCCTCTGTGGAAATCTCCCTCCCTCCTTAAGGCTCTCCCCAACTAAATCCTCGCCACAATAACTCGCTTCCCGAGCTATATGCCCCCTTACCAGGTGTGTCTCCCGGTAACACCACGCTCTGGCACCCCACCTGCTTCCAGGAGACGCCGCCCCCGCCCACTACGTTTCGAAACCACCAACCTCTTGCAAGGCATCTCAGACCAGAGACCCAGAGCCTTGATGTTTTGAAACACCTACACAGTAACTTATTGTAATGGCCCTACAGCGTGGTGCCGTATATGGATAGGATAACAATATAGTCTCTATACCAAAGTGCGGTATGTAACCAGACTAAGTACCGGAGACTTAGACTAAGTTGTTGTAACAAACTTCCTACTATATCGCAACTACTCAAGTCGTTTCTGATAGTAGGCGTTTGGTCAACCTAAGTAAATACTAAAGATTCTCGAAGCGAACAGAAGAAGTAACTTTCAACCAATTATATTGAAAATTCTATCTGTCAAAGTCTGCCTTCTCTAAGTCCGGAGAATAGCAGGTCTTAAATACACTTGTCAGGCCATCCCGTGCCTTGCTTAACAAAACAATAAGGCTCCGAAAGTGGCAGCCTTGAAACTCCTTAGGTGTCAAACCTAATACATAATGAGTATCAAACGATACTCGAAACCAAACATAAAACATACTGAGTATCAAACAATACTCCAAACCAAGCATAAACATAGTAACTCAGGTCCCGGTACCGGTTACACTTAGCATGAAGGACTATTTGTGATTTTCTTCAAGTATAGTACCTTGTTTTGAGCCAAGAAATATACGAGGTTGCTATACCTTGTTTTTGTTTGATTTTTGAAAAGCGCATACATTGTGCACGTTGGAGGAATCGTTTTTGTTTTTTTGTTTTGTTTGATTTATTTGGTTTTTGATTTATGGGTTTTGTTTTGGCCATATCTGACGATACATGTCATTTCTGGTACCTTAAAACAAAGAATATATGAGATAAAAAAAAGACCAAAAGAAAAAACAAATTGCCACTACTCCATCCACCTCGCATGATATTCCTCTGCATAGAGATAAATGTTTCCAAATATCTTGATTGGATTTTCGTCCGCTACTGGCAAAGGGACGGTTGCCTGAGGGAGCATATCCCCTGTCTGATTTGGATTTCCAGGGGGTATTAAGACCTGATCGGAGTGCAAGGGTCTTGTGGAACTTGAATACGGTGCTTGAGCCATACCAATTGGGGGTCTTGGAGTTGGTGTTACTGGGCCTTTGCTGCAGTATGAACTAGATTCGACAGACAATAGGGATAAATATGGAGACTGTTCGCATGCAGGGCTCTCATGAAATAGCTGACAGGATGTACGGCTTCTTACACCATTGGCATAGTAAAGTACAGGGACAAAACTTTTCATCCGATACCCTTTTTACACTAAAAATGGACATTTTTAAACAAACAATTCTAAACATTGTTTACATAAACACACTTGAAATCTTTCCATCTGTTAGGAAATGACTATCTATTCAAACCTCTACAAGTAGAAGTGTAAGGTATCAAAGCTGTCTCCATTGTTCATGATTGCGTCAACTAGTGTGAAAGTGACTTATATTTTTGTATGGAGCTCCATACAAAAAAGTACATAGCAACCGATACCAGATACTTAAATGACCTTTTCTCCATCACTTGGTAATATTTAAGGCTTCTGTAAATTTCATACTATTATCAACAGATTTGCTAATATAGGGACAAATTTTCGCTGACTCTAATAGTCATTGTGCAATGAGAGAGGGTGGTGAAGATGGGCACTTTTGGTGTAAAACGGGCATCGGACGAAAGATTTTGTCCTAGTACTATAGCCCTGTTGGCTGCCTGTCATTGAAGATTATGCTTATGAGGACATTGAGTGGAGGCAATTTTGACCATTTGTGTAGTAGTCGTCTTTAGACTGGGACTCATACTTTGTTATCAAAGAACTACCAAAGTGGGCATTTAACTGAAGGATATAAGAACCTGGCCTGGTTGTTAAGCCTAGCACTACAAACGATCTCCTCTCCACCTCCGGCGATTGAAATCTCAACACCATGAGAAATCATCGTCAACTCTACCCTCTCCCTCTCCCCCCCTCTGATGGCCCTGCTGCCTAGGCGGGTCATGACACTCCCTTCTTCTCCCTCTACTATGGCCTCACCTTGAGAAAGCGTTGTCCTAGAGGTTGTTCGAAGGCTCTTCTCCCCCCTCTCCACCTACTGCTTTCGCGAGCCTCGCTTAGCGACTGCCCCCAGTCAGCTTTACTCGTTTCTATGTTTGCGGTCGGTGGTATGCTGTCCGGACCTCGGTGAAAGTACCTCCTTAGTCTCCGGTTTTTCCCTCGCTGGTGAAAGCTTCGGTCAGTAACTCCGTGGTGTTCACCTTTGTCTCTCAGTCGGAAAACATTCGGGTATGGCCTCTTTGTCCGTTCTTTCTAGCCCGATGTTTGCCTTCCAACCGCTCTCCCTGCCATATCGTTTCGTCCCGCGGCTCGGTTACAGCCATAGCCACGTCCTGTCGGATCCCCCTGCTTAGACGGTCAGTTCCGATCACTCCTTTCTGGCTGGCATTCTCTCTGCCTGGTGGCTCCACTCGCACACCGCGATTGCCCACTCTCGCACTTCTCGGTTAATGGTATTGCACTACTTCCTTGAGCTAACTCAATGCCTTGGGTCGATCTAATTGCCCCCGATCTCTTTAGTTTTATGATTGCGCCCTTTTTTATTTACAGGGTGATGGCCGGCCCCTTTCTGGATATTTGATGTAGCTTGTTCTATATGTTTGTCTGGTTAGGTTTTCTTTCTCATGAGTCTATACTATGTTTGTCTTTTCTTTCACCTCGTATTGATTAGACAGTTCTCTCCTTGTTGGTCGTCATCGGACGGGTTTTGAGATTTTAGGGGGTAGGAGGTTACGGCAAATAGTTTTCCTGCTGTTTCCTGCTGGTGGGGATTTGGGGATTTGCTTTGTTGTCCACTTAGCCGGCTCTGTACTTCTCTCTTGCTCATGGGATCGTGTGGTTGGGCCCATACCAGAGGGTCTTGGGATGATGGCTTTTTCCACTGGCGCCAGATTGGATTGTGGGGCTTTTTTCTGTCATAGCTTGCACTGCATATAGTTTTTGGGCCTAGGCATTTTTTTTGTAACTAAATATACTTGAGATAAAAAAAAATAAAAAAATAAAAATAAAAAAAATTGTTAAGCCTAGCACTCATGATGGCAAGTATTCTGTGATTCAATCTCCTTACCTTCATATGTACCTTTTAGTATTGGTGCCTTTTCTTTAAATTGTGCATATGATCTTTGTGTGTATGAATTGTACGTATGAATATTGGTGCGTACAGTTGTGCATAGTTGCATATGAATTGTTTTTTCTGAATACCAGTTCACTACAGCCCAGCTCGGTAGGAGCTACATGAATTGAGAATCCTGGGATTCGCCAGTGTAGCAGCTGTGCTTTGGGCATATGGCGGTCCAAATCCGGTATACTGTCAGGAGACCCAGTTAAGCTGCAATAAGGTGTAATCAAATATGAACCTTTACCCAAGTCGACTAATACCAGATCAACGCTCTCAGACAACATCTTCACCCCTACGCAGCAACCAAATCTTCTAATTGAACTTGCGACTACTGGTACTTCTTTCCCCGAAGCTGTTTGAGAGATTGCAGGCTGGTTGAAGCGGAAGAACAGAGTGCTGGAATACAATGTAGCAGCCTGGCCTCTCAAGGTCCTTTCAAGTGATGAAACGTGATTCCTAATTATAGCCCTTTTATATAAGAGTCGCATTGTCCAATATAATTATCCTCCTCTAACCAGGCTTCTAAAACTATCACACCAAGCCTATTACTAGTACCAGCTACTTTTTGGTATTTCTCTATTCACAGCTAAGGCAATGGCACGTATCTTAATTGCAGAAGTTCCAACAAAGGACTTTTAGAGCAGGACATTTAGCCCTGACGAATCCATCATCCTGTAAACAATTTCCTTTGGCAGAATGAAGGCCTGCTTCTTATTCTGTGAGCCTTTTCTCCATTCCATCTGAGTCAAGGCTTAGATGCATGCCCCCTACTAGCACTATGCATACAGATTGTGAGCTATAGACAAGCCTATGACTAATAGCTGGTCGCCACGGATACGACAGCGGTACGAGCTTAAGCTGTATGGATTTGAGTGGGCAAATGGTGGGAAGGCAGTCAAATTACTTAGAGGCAGGTGGATTGCTGGAATGTTGGAACTTGGGACTCAGGGATCCCAGGCTATCATACAGGCATTGGAGTTAGGGTACGTGATTAAGGGTCAGGTGTGGAGTTTAGAAATATTTCAGCAGTTTGATTGAGGCCGTTGTGTGATAACGGGAAAAATAACCTGGCCCTTAATTCCAGACTCAGATTCTTAACAATAGCTTCTGCATCCCGACTGTTCAGCCTTTCCACAAGGGATATGCTATTTGATTGTATTCTCTCAAACAATTTATAGATTGGTTTAATATATAAGTGGCTGCCCTTGATGAAATCACTTTTTAGTATTTCCCTACCACCACACGGCTTTGTCCTAATACCGTAGCTCTATCTCTCTACCTCGCTACATCTCTGTCATTGATTGACATCCAGGACACAATTAGGAACAGTATTTTCATCGGACGAACAATACTGGGTTACCGTGAGCTGGATTTCGTTCCACTCCCCAGCCTTCGTACAACAGCCAATACTTCAGCCAACCATAGCTTCTTTGAATCCAAGAGCTTTCCCCAAAGCTCCCTAGATAACAACAGCGACCTCGAACCAGCCTTGCTTTTCACATCTCTATCTCTACTCTCTTTCCAGTGGTCATAAAGTCATATGCTTCTTTTGTAAGTCAAATACTCAGCAATATTCATACTTTGCTTATACAACTATCAGGCATATATGATTGATTTTGCGAAGGTTGGAAGACATACTCCAGTCTTGGGTCAGATGTATTGTTTTAGAGGTAAGATACATGAGGACAAGTCAGAGAATGTGGAGCTGCAGCAGAACGAGATGGTATCTGGCTTTTTGGACTGTGATAATACACAATAGAAAGGGACCCTTGCTGCCCTAGGGGCAGGAATTGATATCCGTGCCACAGTGCATTCAATGAAAATGATGCGTAGTGGTAGTACGAGTTGTAGTGTTGTTATGGGTCTAGTGCATTGTGAGATTGTGGATTCTGATTCTGATTTTGAGATAGAAGTCTACCCTGCAAACTGTCGAGATATGTATCTCCAAAAGAATATACTTCGTTATTTTCTCACATATTTGCGTTTCAATTCCAATTAAACATAATCAGTACATGTCTTTAGACGGATGTTCTTGGGTGTATGTTTTTCAGGGTATGACCGTGGATGTGAAGTCATACCTTGTCATAGGGAGGGACAAAATACAAATAATCACTGCCTGAAGCGGCTGATTTACTGCAACGGAACAGGTTTTGGTATGAGGAAATTTAGAAAATTTGAAGGCACATATACAAGGGTGTTGGATCATCGATATTACGGAAAGCGTGGTAAGTGTATGTCTTGGGCATGCCGCTTTGGGTGTATGCCTCTGGGCGGATGCTTTAGGCATATGCTTGGGTTGTATGCTTTGAGCATATGCTTTGGGCGTATGCCTTGAGTGTATGGCTTTGAGAGTATGCTTTGAGTGTATGGCTTTGGGAGTATACGTTGGGGGTATGGTTTGGGGGTGTGGCTTTGAGCGTATGAATCTGGGCATAGGGATTTAGGCCTAAGCAACTACTGCGATATACATCATGGGCAATGTTAGTCTAGCCCAGGGCCCATTATTGTGAGAGATTGTTTCTAGCTTCCAGACTACTATACCATTAATCCTCAAAGCGCAATCCAGCTTACGGAATCTGAGTACAAAAAACAATTCGGAATCCATTTTGGAGCTGGAGATCATAACAATAGAACCTAAATTGTAAAGGAGTGTCTACTCTGGAAATTCAGGGCATAAAAAAAAGAAGAAAATGTAGAATGCCGAGCAAAAATCCAAATAATGGAAAGTAACCAAGTACTGGTCAGATATGAGAGAAAAAGATAGTGTCCAACTATGCATCCAAAGCCAGGAAATCATGATCGGGATACATGGGAAGGTGGGGCAAGGTAAGAAGGGGACAAAGATAAGAAGAGCAAGACATATGAAACTTAGGCGCGGGAGTAGGGAAGGAAACCAGGAGATGAGTGGAGTAGAAATAGAAGGGAGTAGAAACTCTTAATCCACAGGCTCCTTTTTCACACAGTGAGGGAAGTACAGGAGCGAGATGTTGAGGAAATCTTGTCTATCCATCTCCCAATCAATTCTATTCCTCTCTTCACCATGAATTCCTTATTCCTCTCCGTCTTCCCTAGCGGCAGCCTCCAGATCAATGATAAGATGAGCATTGCCAGCAAATAAGTACTTTCTCTTGGTGATGATGTGTTGAATGCTGCCCTGTTGATATTCTGGGCTTGTGAAGAAATCCTTGAGGGTTATAGCACGCCCAAGCAGCCTTTCTCCAATCTCTCGAGTGCCAGCACGGAAACTGTTTTCTGCCGCCTCGCGGTAAGGCCGACTGGAGGAAGATGGAGACTCAGGACGATCGGGGTCCTGCCTCATCCTTCGCACACCGGAGCCAGAGGTTTCTCCTGCCTCTATCATATCGGTATCCCCACCCTGGGAGCTGCTAAGTCTATAACACGACCTGCTCTGCTCCTGCGCTGCCTCCTACAGGTACTCGTTGTCGTCATCATCGCCGTCGTCCTCATTCTCATCTTCGTAAGTCTCCTCTTCCCCGTAGACTTCATCAGAATCCTCCAAGCCATTGCTATTCTCCTCATCAGACTAGTACTTGTCAATGAAATCGTTATCTTCATCCTCTTTGTCCTCCTCCCACTCTTTGTAGGCCTCTGTGTTGAGCCAAAGCCACTCAACTGGCTTAACCCACTGAATCAAAGGTCTGCCCTTTTCGTCGAGCTCATCCTCTCAGACTGTTATATCCAAATACCTATCCATATCCTCCGCGGTCAGACGGTATTCTGAAGTACGGTCTTCTCTGCCTATTGGAATCCAGGGAACTGTTTGGGCTGAACAAGTCCGAATATTGGCAAGAGCATCCTAAGCCGACTAGACAGAGTTCAAAAATGACTTAATTGGTTGTGGATTATTAGTGCCAGAGTTTCACCTCCCCATTCTTATCGTAAACCTGTTGCGCCCTGGGATAGGCTCCGTCGTGCTACAGCTCGCAAAGATAGCAGCCCTCTCCAACCCCATAGCTGATCCACGACTAGCACCAACTGAAGATCCTGCAGCCCCATGCATTGTGAATGAATGGCTTCGTCCCCTACAAGTTAGAGGGTTTGGGTGAGCAGTTGAAGGGAAAGGAGGAGGAGGCGGCTACTCAGACACCTTTGACGAACTTCTCAATTGGTTAGTTACACCATCGAGCAGGCCCTTCATTCGAGCCTAAGGCCGCAATGTTGGGGACGGATTTGCTGCTGGAGGTTGTGAATTAGGCGGGGTATCAACTTCAATAGGAATTGGCAGGTTCGCGAGTGGGGAGCCATTCTCAATAAACTGTTTGGGATAGTATCGCCGCCAATCCACCAAGATTGCCTGACGCTCCTGCTCTAGGACTGCGTGGTCTTCCGCTATCATCTCCCGATGTACGTTGGCTTTGCTCTCGTCGTTAAGCGCCTGGTACTCATCATATCTTCTTGCAAAATTGCGGGATATTTTTAGGCGAATTTCTCGGTTTGGCCGCGTACGTTCGCAAGTAGTTGCCAAAGCGGTAAGGCTTGCCCTAAGTTGATTCCGGGGGATCGTTTCAGGATTAACTGTGTGGCTTAAAGCCCCCGCCAGAAAGGGGTCTCCACTTATAAGCGGAAGGTATTTCTTAGGGAAGTGAGAATTCTATTCAGCCTGGTTAGTTTGAGCGTAAGATTTTGTATGTATGATTTAGGGCATAAGATTTGGGGCGTATGATTCAGAGGTAATGTAGGGGCAAATAAAGGAATGGCAAATGCAAAGATGAGGACTAACTTATTATTAGTTGTTGTGTGACAGCTTATATGCACTGCAGTTTTTGTCCTAGGCACTATCAGGTCTGGTGAAGAACAGAGGGGAGGCAGCTAAGATGGGACAGGTATGTGAGAGGAGCTTATAGGAACAGCAGCAGGACAAGAAAAATAGGTGTTTCTTCCTCTTTCCTTTTTTTTAACGGCCGAGTTTGCTTCACTGATGTGTCCAAAGGAGGAAGTGTGATTAAGGGTAACGAGCAGAACGGCTTCTATGTTATGTTGATTGAGGGAGCGTGGAGAGAAAGAAGATGAGAGGGTGGTCAGAAAGAAGGGGCTGTTTTACCTCACTTAAAAGCAAAAAGTGGGTCAAAGTTAACCTCTTGAAAACCCTCGTCACGGTCAACCTGAAGTCACACTTTGAGCCCTATCCCACAACACAGAGCTAACCATGAGGCCTAGCAAGCAACTGGTGAGTATGAATGACTCCCCGATTCAAGTCTGCTGCTCACTTGCCCCCCGGTGATGGACAATATATCATGGAAGCAAACTGCCTGTTTGGTATTCTCACGCAAGAGGTTTGACATAATATAGGCTCTCTCGGTAGTTGTGATTGTACACTTGATACACGAACCAGGAATGTATAATATCCTGGAACATATACTACCTGTCGTACACAATTTTCAAGGAATTGGTATAAGGAAGGAATTGTACAAGGTGTGTTTCAGTTGGCTTTGGGATAGAGTCTTACTTGACTTTGATCATTGTACAATTCAAGTGTACATATATAACCACTCTCCATGAACCTTACCTCTTGTGTACATCTTGACTAGACATCATGAATCAATCTACAGGGGGTTCTTGAATTATATAACGAGCTGGCTTTAAAGGTACACGTTATAAAATCGCTACCTCTCCATTTTTCAATCAGTATAAAATATCTCTCTACCTCCATCTCCCGCAACACGCATCTTCCTCTTAGCAAGCCCTAATATCACAACTCCGCTACTAGGGAAGCAATCAGTCTATACCCATACGCACAAATCCTCATAAGCACAAATCCACAAACCCACATATCCGCATGCACACAAATCTACATTCGCATAGTCACAAGCTGACACGCCTCCTATCTTTCTCTGTCAAACTCTCAGAAGCAAACATAACCTCCCATATTTCCGTTTAACCTACTTCCTCCTCTTCACACGCATTTCCATCAAACAAAACAAAAAAACACCTGCTCCATACCTCCTTCGAGTCTCACAAATCCGAGTATCTTGGTCAGCAAAGGTGGAGACATTTGGGGCGCCCCAACTAGGCATCTTGGTTACAAGAGAGTGGGGAGAGTTGTTGATGGGGTACAGCAGCCGGTGCGGTAGCCTAGCAGCAGGATCGCAATGGCGGAGATTGTGAAGTACCGCTGGAATGGGGGATACCTTATCACTAAGGCCCACTTCTATTGTCTTTGCCAATAGATTGTCGCAGGTTTGAGACTGGAGCAACCATTCCACTGGTAGAGGTCTGCCGTTAAATGCCTTCAGGTTGCGGCAGACCAGTTCTTGGTCATAACTATGATGTGTAAATTCAATTCCTATCCAAACATAATAATCTAATTTAGAAATTAATTACTTATAGCTGGGGCTTTGGGTGCGCCACATGCGGGTTGTGTTACCCTTAGCGTTCAGGACCTGAGGCTAGTTGACAATGTCCTGCACTTCATTGCTAGGATGCCTGATCGGGCTACACGGAAAGAGAATAGACTCAATAAGGATCCGGATGATAGCTCACCACCGCCCCCCCCTGCCAGAGATGCACCACCACCACCACAACCTACCCCTCCTCCTCCCACTCCCCGGCCACCAGGAAATGACCGTGATAGCGACAAGAGCGTTCCCAGTGACAACCCTCGCCCTGCTGTGTGCCGTCGCTTGTTTAGTGGTACTGCGATTGCTTGTAGAGCTGGTGGCAGTACTACTACGGAGGCTGCTAGGACAGTTGGTGGTGGAAGAAATCTGGGAAGGACTAGATGGGCTGTGACAAGAGTCAGCATGGGCAGTAGGGGTGGTGCTAGAATAACTGGTCCGAGATGTAGTGGAGTAGGCAATCGGAGTGGGAATGATGGGTCTGGTGAAGGCATTACGGGAGGTGCTGCTCAGGCTGCTTGGAGTGCTGCTAGGGGTGCTGCGAGAGGCACTACATCAGAGTGTGGTGGAGGAGAGCGGTCTGGAACTGGTAGAAGCAGTAATGCCCCAAGTACTCCGGTTAGGCCACTTGGTGCACCTGGTGGGTCTAGAACTACTGAAGTCTGTTGGCGCTCTGGCAGCGGTAGTGAGACTGGTTGGACTGGTACGATCCGGACCGAATCTGGGGGTGATGGTGGCCGGTCGGAAGCTGGGCCAAGTGGGAGTGGTGGGGCATAAGCATGTCTAGGGATTATCTGTACTTGCAGTTGTTCTATTAACTCTTGTTTTCAACGAGAATGACGTTCTCTTTAAATGTTCTCTATCTAGTTATTTTCTTTGGCCTTCGTGAAGGGGGCTGGGTTTTTTATCTCTTCTGCTCCCTGAATGCAATTCTGGCAACACTATAATTTATAGGACTCTGATGATGCATATGAATAGACGATCAACCCTAACATAAACCGGAGCCATGTGATCGACTCTGCAGAGTAACTAAATAATCGCATATTGGGTAAGTTTGAGTGGATGATTCTTGGCGTATGATTTTGGGTGTATAATTCTGGGCAAATGATTTTAGCCATAGAGACTCAGACTAGCACGACTGCTTTGGCAGCGTAAATACTAGATGAATAGAGAATGTTACTGGAACATCGAGAATTCCCATCTTGAAATCAATTTAAACCAGGTAACATACAAGTAAGCAGCAAAATAGAGAATAGTATAAAGGTTATTGTTCAATTGAACCAGAATAGTAGAAGACTGACGCTAGAAGCAAGAGGCTGCTGTGGGGAATTGCAGAAACATAGCGCCATGGACGGGGGTAAATAATTTACCGAGGGCCATTCAGGGCCATGGACAGGGCAGGGGGCCAGAGGGGGGGAGGGGCGGGTAATAAAATAAAAAAGGTTCTGTCCCAGGCCGTTGACTCCAGCAGTATGGGGAATTTGGCCGGGGCCCCAGGGTTGTCTGAGCCCCGTAGGACCCGTAACGAACACTACGTGTGATATCCACATACTGAGTTAACATATAAACTCAATTCCTGGAATCAACTTCTTAATTATTATTTAAGCAAGTGCGGAGGGTTTGAGGCTAAAAGGATAAGTTTTCCATAACCTGTCCTCTGACATATTCCCGGCTTACAAAAATGTAATATAAATCCTTCAACAACCTCTAACCTCATTGATCAATTTTTTAACTAAAAAGCACTTATCTCATAGCTTTATGAGGTATAAGATACTTGTATTCACTGAATATCATATCAAAAAATCGTAAGAGCTTATCAGATGATATATTAATGATTTTTAGTTAAATATGAGTATTACTCCATGTTATGACTTAATGTAAGAAAATGGACTTCATCAGTAATGAAAACCAATTGGTATTTTGTTCTTCTTGTGCATCCTGGCGCTTTCAGACAACCACTTTGAATCCTACACACTTGTTTGCATCCTGATAATGAATTTCATTACTCAGAAAGACAACCTTTTTCAGAGGGCAAAATATGTAACCTTATTTAAAAAATAGCAGTTCATACTAGGTAGATGCAAAGTTTAAGACCTTCTCTGTATCAAATTACTGACAAATCGATAATTGAAATTTTGATTGAAAACTTTGATACTTCTACTTTGAACCCCTGCATGTACCCAAAATAGTAGGCTTTAAGAAGTCCTACTACATGCAAGAAAGTTGAAATCAACCCTGAGCCAAATGGCCAAAAGTTATTTTCTGGGATTCATAGGAAGATAATGTGCATATATTCAGAATTCCAACCTGGGTCTTTGGATGCACAGGAAGCAGCAGAAGGTAGAATTTGTTTATTGCAGATGTTATTTAATAAGTATACAAACCAACTGCTCTAGTGCCTTGATAGTAGTCAATTTATGAAAAGAGTATCATCTATTTAATTATTGAGTTTAAACAATTTGAGAGGTAGAAATGAGCTTACCTGCTAAATAGTATTGCCCTTTATGATAAAGAGAGGAAAGGATATAAAAAACCTATTTGTTTAGCTTCAAATACTAGGCATGTAGTTAAATAATAATTATAAAGTAGATTCCAAGGCATTGAGATTATATGTTAACTGAGTTTGTAGATATCACATGGTAAAAGGAATGCAATTTGTATGTAGCTTTTCACCACTCTGTTGATTACCAGCACCTCAAAAACTGCCCTGGAAATAAATTTAAACATGCCTAACCTGAATATATAAGACTTATACAATCCGTCTTGCCCTTTCAGAATGGCCTTCTTGGGGGCTTTTCAATTTTTATATACTTAGCAAAGCAACCAATTTCTGTTTGAAATAAGCACTGTTAAAACCACCATACTGGAAAAATATTTTATTAATATGAAATAAAAGCTACATTTGCTGATTCTCTATACTTCAAAGTACTTGTATCTAGATTTTCAGAGTAATATATCTACTATTCATAGAGAAATTTCAATATAGATATCATTTGTGACCGATTGCAATGAGGGAGCAGGATCTTGGTAATGGGCAGTTTCACCATTAAAGATATTATATGTCTGCATGAAGACTATCAGAAGTTATGGGAAATGAGTTTAACTGTGAGGGACGGTGAGAAGGGCAGGAAACTGTTGGGCATGGTAAAGGACTCTAAGTGACAACTAGGAATGTTTGGCAGTCACAAGCCTTCTAAAGAAGCCCCAGGAATGGTGGATAGTAGTAGGGCATAGTAAGGGATTCTGGGCAAATGCAGGTGTATGCCAATGATTTATATAAAAAGAGTTCAATATATTTATTCTTTACAGTAAAAGGAGATAGTGGAAAGTGGGGGGACTTGTTTCTTTGCATGGAGGGAAATTATATCACGAGTTGAATAAGCAATAGTGTCTTGGTAGATCAGATGGGATTATAAAGTGGTGGAATTGTTAAGTTGGTATGGGATATCAATAATAAAAAGACAGTAAAGTCATCAATTGTTTAAAAAAGAACAGAGTCTGAGATACATATTTCAAGATTGGATTTATACTTAGGTGGGCTATAAATTTTGACTTCAACAATTTTTGATATCTCAACCCCACATTTTTTACAACATCCACCCAGTTTGTCTATTCCACTTGAGGATTCTGGGTCTCAAGAAACTATTGCGTATTTTGAAGTTATAACTAGAATTCTGAACAATTATGACCTCTACACAATTCAGGATATAGAGGAGTTCCTTAGTCACAACTGCAGTCCGACTAGAACAATCTTGTGAACTTCCTAAATAACAAATTTGTCAAATACGAGTAAGAGAGAGTGTGGAAATTGCGCACCCCACCGTGTGGAGCCCTAATTCTCTGTATTTAGCCCCAAACCTAATATCCCTGGATGGAGAATCAACAGGCCAAAGTGAGATATTATAGAGGTTAATGTAATGGTGGGGGACTGCAGTGCCCAACGTCCTCAACTTGGAATCATCGGGCATGTTGGCTTGTGGACAGGATGCGACGGCAAAAAGTCTTCCATCATGATCGTTGTTCTGACTCAAGATAGACACTCTACCCTATTACCAACACTGATTTGAACTAGTTTACAATAATGTGAATAGACAAGAAGAATTCTTTTTTTATTATTAAATGAAAACCCTTTATTCTGATTCTCCATATTCAAAAGTACTATCCAACAAATCTTCAATATAACATCAGTGCAATGTATGTAGATAATCATATTTACATTTGATGTTCCTCAGGTGGTTATGATGAGCCACATCCAGGCAAAGAGCCGTACTCCTGTAAATTGCGTTAGTGGCCGCTAAGCCAATTGTCTCTCGTCGTTTGATCTAGTTGACCTCCTGTGACCTCTCCTACAACAGCACCAATGTTTAGCGAAATACCGGTAGGGAGGGATCTACACACAATCTCTCGTATGTATGCACCACTGACAGAGGGGAAACCACAAAATTTCCCCTACACACATATCTGACATCTTTTCCAGAATAATCCTCACAACATCTGCCAGTGAATCACTACTCATCCCCTCTAGCTTGTCGTCCTTGTTTAACCTCATCTCTAGGCGATTCCGGATATCTGCTCTTGCAGAGCAAGAAAGCTGTAGTACAAGCATGCAACGGTAATACCCCCCTCTTTGGCTAATCGTATAGATCGTCGATTACCTGGGCACTAGGATTTCTTGCTGTCAGTGGGTTCGCTTCTTCCAAAGCACCTCTCTACTCACCTTAGATTTGCCTTGCCCACTCCAGGATTCCAGGAACAAAACAGATACCCTCGCCCCTCCCCCATTCCCCAAACTCGCTTGTTGCCTAAAGCCAATTCTCGACAACATCAACTCGGCTAGAGTGCACGCTATTGTGTGTTTTCTGGCGCTGGTGGACAGAGCCAATGTATCATCTATACACCCCCGCTGGATCCATAGGCGGTCTTGTTGTGCATCCATTTTGTGTCGCCGTGGTTGGTATTCTTGTTTCAGGATTCGAACAATTGTGTATGTGTTGTCTGGGCCATGATATTATGCCCAACATCATAGTTGAGTGTAGAAATAGTATGAAACAAATATGCCTTGGATTAGTGAGGGGGTCACAGAACTTCCTGTCGGCAAAGCTTAAGGAAAGCAGGGTGGTGTGCCTTCACCTGTGGCAACAACGATCCCTTCGTTCGTATCCCTTCGTTCGTATTCACGGAAAGAAGCTAGTGCTGCACTTAACTCAGCTAAATACGGTGTTAGCTATAAGCAGAATAGTAATGAAGAAGAATTACTAAGAGTTTTAGAGGGGGTGAAAACAGGGAGCCCTCTAGATTGGAATGTCTAGCACCAATTTATTTGGGCAATTGGGAGAAAAAATATGCGGAATTTCTTGCTTGCATCATGGCCATACTGAGTTGCACTGATTTTGTTGTATTCTGAGCACTACATTACTTGCAGTCAGCAAGGTACTTCCTATCACAATTACAAAAATGAGTTAGTTCTACACATTTCAATCTGGGTGTCTGGTGCATAATTCCTTATGTCTTTTGGGTTTGGTTCATTCATTCAGTCATTCCTTTATGGCATCGTGTGTTTCCTAGTGTGTTGCGAGAGTGGTTAATCATGTGTCGCTCCCTGCGCTACGGTACGCTAATTTTCCATGAAATTCAGAGTACGAACAAAGGGATGGGGACCTCACTCTGCATCAAAGATTACCGTCAAAAACGATGCATTGCTGTACAAACTTTCGGCATAGTAGGCTTAATACCACCACACGCCAGATTGTCCGTGATGATATGATCTATTGAAAGATGTTCAACTACAATTGAGCAATTGCACAAGATTGGGTCAGCTAGTGGGCGACTCTGTCCTCACTTCTCTGCTAATATTAGTAGCCTAAAGATCAAATCAGACTTAGGAAAGCAACGTAGCCTTAGTCATTTGACAACCGGAAGATAGCCTGTATGAGCTCCCTTTACCTCTGCCATTTTAGTCGCTCCACCCATACTAGGCATTACTTGCTTAGCAATTGTCTGCCAAAAGGGCCACAGCCACTTCAGTACCTCTGCTCCAACTTCCGGTAATGCATCTCTCATCCTTGAGTTGCCCTGATAGAATTTTCTTCCGGCCCCATTGAAAAATGCCGGTAAAATTTAAATATGGGGTATAGTGCAAGAATGAATAATTGTGTACCTCATTTGGGGATGATTTAATGGAACATAACCTACCAAATACTAGTCCAATGAGCGTAAAAAAACCGTAGAAATATAGACAAACTTGAAGTGAATGAGAATAAAAGTACGGTTTTTGTATTCTGTAAAAGCAAGTAGAAAGAACGGTATCTTCATTTTAAAACCAGGAGATTTGGCTGTAGATTCAGAGTCTTGGCGTTGTAATGCAACAGCAAAAGATGACTAATATGGTAAGTGCAGGGGTTGCTTATGGTACTGGGGAGTTCAAAGAGAAGGTAACCAAGACTTATAAAAGTTATCGCAGAGTCTCTAATTCTTAAACTGTATAATAGGCTTTAAGTTTATATTCTTTCTTTCATGTATTATACTATATTATATAATTTATACTCCTTCATAGTTCATCACTGATATGCTTGGCAATTTTCTTGCACAGCCACTGTTGCATTTTGCTGTGCCACACAGTACACACTCTTCTATTCTTGAACCATAAATCAATTTCTCTATTATATCAATCTTATTGCGGCTATCCTATACATAATGCTATCAGCTTCATGCACCTGTTTATTTGCCTGTTACTAATCAAGCACCTGAATTCCTGAAGCAAACATCCGGCGAATACTTTTCGTTCACCCTTGTTGTCCCCTCCCTAGCGATAGGCCTTGATCAGGCATCAATCTTTCCCAGGATCAACGCCGCCCGAATGCACTTGTTGTGCTGAACTCTATGCTTCTATACATTGTCCCACCAAGTCATTCTAACTCGCACCTCATGCATTTACACAATGTACCATAGCTAGCCCACTCTAACCCCGCCCCTGCCCTCCGGTTGCTAGCAGTGCGACCATTCGCCGGTACAGTTGCAACTGGCTATAGTGAACCTCGCTATAGTGAACGGGGGCTGAAAGGAAAGACTGTGATTGGTCTGTGAGCTGCTTTTAGGCCTTGCTATTGGTTAATCTCTATAGTGAACAGTGTTTTTTGCGTTCATTATAGCCAGGTACGACTGTATGAAGAAGGCATCCGGCAAGTAAGGGTTAGGCAGGGTTGCGCTTCAATGCTTCGGGAGAACCCCCTTGATCGTAGAGTAGAACAAGCATTGGAGCACCGTAGTCCATAGAGGGGGGTGGCTTGTGGTCGCTTGGCGGCGGTGAGAAGAATTACTGAGAGGAGATAAATCTGTGGCTTGGAATTTAAGATGGGCTTCAAGCTTACCATCCATCTATTTCTACCCAATTGCAGGCAACGGGCCATACTATACTATATACCATTATCCACAAAACGCAAGACAATTACAAACTTCCGATAATAGAACAGCAGGACAGAAGAGCGAGAACAGCATGATAGGATTAAGTCTAACTAAAACTCTAAGGGAAGAACTACGCGAAGGAAAAAAAAAGAAAAAAGAAAATTGGTAAATAGTTATCGCTAGAAGAAACTAGAAAGGTGCACTCGGCACTGTCTATTTAAATCTAACCCTTGCCCACACCAACCCCCATCCTAGCAAGTACCTATAGAATAAGAATATAACTAGTAACGAGGGAGAAAGGGTGTGGGGAAGAAAAAGCGAAAAGGAGAATAAGAGAGGCGGTGATAAAGCACAGGTCGACCGCAAATACGAGGATTAATTAGTCGTTGCTAAGCTGGGTCGTAGTTTTCCTCCGACGGCAGCAGAGCCCTAGGGACCAGACAGGAAAGGGTTCAGACAACCAGGTGGTTGGGTTGAGGGGTCGTGATTGGCAGACAAAGAAACAGAACCTGGGGGTACAATCCTGTTGGCCATTCGTCATGAGCTGCTGGTGGGAGTGCGGGTTGACCATTAGCGCCAGTTGTATCGGTATTAGGATCATGTGATCTGAATTTCATCTCCACAAACTCGTCCCTATGCCCAGGGGAGGGCGGCATGGATGCTTGGCCGCCATGATTGACTTTATGGGAATTAGCATTGTCCGGTTCCCGTAGGGTTCTCACAACTCGATCATGTCCTCCTGAGAGGGCCAAGGATAGTGGGGTTTAGTTCTCGTAATCCGGCACGGCTAGGCGGGCATCGTTCCATTCCAAAAGGGTCTTTACTACTCCTTCATTCCCGCGCTCAGCCGCCTGCGAGAGTGGCGTCTGGCTATATCTGGTGTCAGCCTGGTCAGGATTGACGTCCTTTCGTTCCAAAAGCCTCTTTACTACCTGCTGATGCCCGTTCCTAGCCGCCCACGAGAGTGGCGTCGGGCTATCTGGTGGAGCTACCGGGACCAAATTTGAAGGGTTCCCCGGCATCAAAGGGAACACCGGGATCAAACGGGTTTCCCAGCCTCAAAAAGTGCTCCGGCATCGAAGGGTACTCCGGCATCGAAGGGTACCCCGCTATCCGAGGGTACCCCGCTATCCGAGGGTACCCCAGTATCGAAGGGTACTCCGGCATCGAAGGGTACCCCGGCATCCGAGGGTACCCCGGCATCGAAGGGTACTCCGGCATTGAAGGGTATTCCGGCATCGAAGTGTACCCCGGTATCACTAAACAAGTTTGCCACCAGTCTCTTGTCTCGCTACCTATAGTGGGTCTCTGGTTGGGATTGACGCCGTTTCGTTCCAAAAGCATCTTTACTATCCCCTCATCCCCGGCCTCTGCTGCCCACGAGAGTGGCGTCCGGCCATCTTCGGTGTCTGCCTGGTCGGGTTTGACATCGTCTCATTCCAAAAGCATCTTTACTACCCTCATGCCCTTTCTGCGCTGCCACCGAGAGTGGTGTCCGGCCATCTTTGATGTCTGTGTGGTTGGGATAGACGTCCTTTCGTTCCAAAAGCATCTTTGCTACCCCCTCATTCCCGTAGCCAGCCGCCAACCAGAGTGGCGTTTTGCCATCTTTGGTGCCTGCCTGGTCGGAATTGACACCCTATCGTTCCAAAAGTTTCTTTACTACCCCCTCATGCTCACCCCAAACTGCCATCCTGAGTGGCGTCCGGCCACCTTTGTCTGCCTGGTCGGGATTGATGTCCTTTCTTTCCAAAAGTATCTTTACTATCCCCTCGTGCCCGGCCTCAGCTGCCCACGAGAGTGGCGTCCGGTCATCTTTGGTGTCTGCTTGGTCGGGATTGACCTCCTTTCGTTCCAAAAGTATCCTTACTATCTCCTCACGCCCTCTTTGGACTGACCAGATGAGCGCCGTATTCCCGATGCAGTCAGCTGCATTAATGTCCCATTCCTTCATCTCCAACACGGGAACAGCTATCTCCACATTTCCGAGAAATACTACTCCGTGCAGTCCTGTAAATCCGGTGGGTGCTCTCCTCCAGCCGAAATAGAGGCCGTGTCCTCTATTTTGGTTATAGCGCAATAAGAGCAGTTGAGCAGATAGATGCTTATCAAATCTATCAAGAAGCCTCAATGCCAGTATTCTGACATTTTTCGTGATCCCCCTTCGTGCGTGCTCCCCCCAGTATAAAGAAGCATATTCTAGAAGAGGCATTGTCGAGGGGGCCGTCCCAAGAGTTGGCGAAAGAGCTATGACAGATCCAAAATTGAGATATGTCAAGCAAACCTCCTCAATTATTGAGTGGGAACTATGGAGTGGGGTAGGACCACTATGGAGCAGGGTAGGATTGTTATGGAGCAGAGTAGGATCACTTGTGAGATACTCTTGCAGAGTCAAGTGTACCAGTCGGACTATGGACGAAGACTCCGCGACCGTGAGAAGACCCAGACAAGATGCCAGGAGTGTCTGTAACGTAGGGATGTTTTCGGGATTCGGATCCTCAAATCCTACCTCCACCGCTAGGCCATGAAAAAGCTCCTCGACCCGTAACGGCCTCTTCGAACACAACACCCATATCAATGCCTTCTGCCCAAGTCCCTGCCTACCACCCTCCTGCCGCTTCAGCTGGGTTAAAGTTGCCATGTAGGCATCTCTCATTCCGCCGCCTTGCACCATCTCTCGGAGCTTTCTTCTCCTCAGAAAAATTGTCTCCTCTCTCAGAATGGCGTTAATAATCAGCGAAGGAAGGCGGAATCTACACATAGTCGTTAGTAAGTGCACATCGTTTATAGAGGGGAAATGCTAAATGCTTCTACGCACATATCCGACATCTTTCCCAGAATAGTTCTCACAATTTCCTCACGTAAATCTTTGTTCATCTCCCGTCGCTTGTTGTCATTATCTAGCCTCATCTTCAGATAATTCCTAATATCGTCCGTCTTCGGGCTAATGGGTATCATAACCGCTGTGGCGAAATATTCCTGAATATCTTCCCCGACATAAGGCCTCCCAGTAAGGAATATTCGCGTCCTAGGGGATTCCCGAACAATACCTCCTAGTAACTTCAGTAGCTCGGGAAGAGCCTCCGGTAGGTATTCGTCCAAAGTATCTATACAGATGAAAACTTGGGGTAATGAAGCAATCGCGCTCCACAGAATTTGCATCAGTTCGGCAAGTAGCGGCTTTCTATCTTCTTTAAATGCCCTCCGTATATCTTCCGGGATCTTGCTCCCCACCAGCCTCTTCAAAATTGCTCCCATCATGTTGAAGGCTCAATGCTCTGCCCGAGCATTGTGGTCGCAGTACAACCATTCAACCGCTATATCTCCCTGATCACAAAGGCTGTCTATAACCACATAACTAGTATTTCCGGCCGTTAGTGATATTCGCTTTCTTCAAAGAATCCGGCCACTTACCTCAGATATGTTTTGCCCGCTCCCGGCTTTCCTGAGCAGAACACAACAGCCTTATCTTCTCCACCGTTACCATCCTTCCACTCTAGAAACTGAATTCTTGCCAAAAGCCCATTCTCAACACCATCAAATCGATCGGCGCGCAGGTCATTATTTCTGTTTCCTGGCTCTAGCGGGGAGAGCCACCTCATAATCTTTGCATCCTCGTCAGAATTGTAGATGGTGGTGTTGTGGCTATTATTTGTGTTACCGCAATTGACATTGCTGTTGCCGAAACTCGTCCAGTTGTTTGTGATTTGGGCCATGATTCTCTGTCCAAAACGTCGGTTGTGTGTAGCAATAGTAGAGAAATATATAATATTAATGGGGGTTAATGAGGGAGCTTACAAAAAAATTTCCTGTGAACAAAGCAAAAGAGAAGTCGAGTTAAGTAGCTTATCTGTAGCAACCACCGCCCAATCAATTTCACGTCAAGGAAATATGAACACAGCGGAGGTTTTGATGAATTATTGCGACCTGACTCCATCTCACAGATTACTGTAAAACAGGGCGCCGTGCTATGTTGTGGGGGGACATAGGCTAGGACACAGCAGCTTACGAGGCAGCCACTCAGGTGGAGCCCCTGCGATATGAAACCGGCCCCCCATAGTTCATAGTCAACGAGTTCGAAGCAAAATAAAACAATAGTTACAGAATCAAAGCCCCCAATCCCAATCTGCAAACTACGATAGGTTGATAGACCTTTCCCGAGATTCTCTCAGCTGCTCACGCCCGTGAACTCCACGTCACTACGAACTGGCCTTCTTTTGCATATTAGGTAGCCACGTCTCCTTTTTCGTAAGGCAATGTGTCGAGATCCTTAGCGATATATTTAGCTTGAGGAGACTCTTCTAAGTTGGATTGCGCACTGAGTAGATCAAATTTATTTAGGGGGATCTTTTTTATCATCATCCGTGTTGGAATTCACCGGCAATCACTCCATCTCATATGATTTTTCGTTTGTTTTTTTCCTATCATGTTAGTCTCTAGCTACTAGTTTCTCGGTCAGTTATTATCAATCGCATGGAAGGATCAAGGATACCTGGCTCGACGGCTTTCAAACCGGGTTCGCATATAGGACCGGAAATGGTCAGTTAGCACAGCGAAGGGTATCTCACAATACATAGCATGGAGGGAAGTCGGATTCTCCCCGGACAGTTTCCGGTCCGAGAACGAGTACGATCATGTCGTTTGTTGCATTGTGTATATAAACCCTGCTTTCCACGATAGATAGAAAAGGCAAGCAAGACACACTCCCCTCAATATACAGACACTTCCCTCTTGGCTTCATTCGCTCTTATATTCTCAATCCCTTCCATCTTGTCCGCTCGCCTGTTTTCCATCAAAAGGTACTTGTCACAGGCAAGAAGTGACCGAAAACAGGGGGAGCCCTGTAGCAGGTTCCGGAGGGTGTGAGACATGCAAGGAGGTCTGCGTACTTAGACTAAAAAAGGATTCAACCCCCTGGGAATTCTTGGGAAATTAATTCCCGAAAACATCCCGAAGTTTCCAAGATACTGGAAATTCTGTTCAAAGATCAAGAAAAAAAAAACAAAGCATGAGGAAGGAGAAACCAAGTAAGCTTCTATATCATAAAATTATATAGAATATTATAGTTGATTGAATAAATAGAAAATATATATAGAGAGAGTAATGATACAAAAAGGAGAGAAGAACAATAAAATATAAAAAAAGATGCTCAATCTACCACCGAGTATGCCCTCCGTTGGCTGAAATAACCGCCTCAATTCATTGAGGCAAGGAGCTGATAATGTGTAGGATATCTGCTCCAGCAATCTGGTTCCATTCCTCCCAAACAGCAGTACCCATTTGATCCATCTCACAAACACATGGTCTCCGGGCCTCAATTCTATCTTTGAGCAGGTTTCATACGTTCTCGATAGGATTGAGGTCAGGAGAGGCTGGGGGCCATTGCAGCTTTGGTATTGCATTCTCTTGCGGCCTTGCCTGAGTATACCATGCCCTATGAGCTGAGGCTCCATCCTCTATCAACCAGAGTTGGCCACCTACTCACTGACTCTCCCAGTACCAGAAGGGCCAGAGTACAGGAGTCAAAACATGGGTACAATAACTGAGAGCTGTTATTGTACCCCAGTCTTCACACTCCCAAATGACCAAGGAGGCCTTTATTCCTCCTAGTATTGCACCCCAAATCATGAGAGCATTTTGCTTCTTGAATTTGGGGCAAATACAGGCCTCTTCGTACTCCTCACCACTGGTGCGAGTTACCCAGATATTGTCCCGGGAACCAGAAAGCCATACGTAGCATTCGTCCGTCCAAATAACATGCTCCCAATCCTCACACTCCAGCCACGGTGATTGAGTGTGAACCGAGGCGCTTTTCCTTCTGAGTATTGCTCATAAGTGGCTTTTTCCTAGCCTTTCTCCGGTGGTAGCCTTCTTTTTCAAATGCCTTGCCTAGGGTCTTTTCTGAACCAGTTATACCACAGATATCAGCGATATCAACCTATCGCATTCGGCGGTGTTCGGCATCCCTTGTCCCTGTAGCGACTAGGAGTCTCCTGGCTGCTGGGCCGATTGAAAATGGCCTGCCTTTCCGCTTCTTTGGTGTCACTCGAGAATGACAAATGTCATGCACTGTTGTCGTTCCCAAGCCTTGGTTTTCTGCAATTCGCTCATATGTCCAACCAGCTTCAAAAGGTAAAGCTTGGACGATACATCTCTGCTTATACGAAGCTTCCTGTCTCCGAACTAGTGCCATAATCCTGCTTCAGCACTAGCCTTGCAACATATTCTCTATTGATATAGAAGCTCACTCGGTTTCTCCTTCCTCTTGTTTTTTTTTTCTTTGATACTCTTTAAACAGATATTCCAGTATCTTGGAAACTTTGCAACGTTTTCTGGAATCAATTTACTAAGAATTCCCAGGGGGTTGAATGCCTTTTTGTTCTAAGCACACAGACCTCCTCGCACGTCTCACACCCCCCGGAACCTATTACAGGGCTCCCCCTGTTTTCGGTCACTTCTTGCCTGTGATAAGTACCTCATAACAACAATCCGCAACCAAATCGGTAAAAACGACAATTTAAGATCTCAGCCCGAGTCCCCGACCGAAAGGAAAAAACCCTCAACCTGGCCGAAATTGTTTTTTAACTATGATACCCCCTCCTCACTTTGTTGTTCCCCCAGAGTGCTAAGCTACCACGATATCGAAACACTTTGAGACCCCCTGCATAGCGCAAGAACAGCGACCACGCGCGGGAAATACCAAGGCGCAATTCTACAGTCGCTGCATTACTCTCAACCGAACAACGTTCATGAACACGACCACTATTGCATGATCCCAAGACCGGGACAAAAAAACTGAATTTTGGCGTTATGCAATGGCAGTTGTATTCACAAACCTCATTCAATCGGGAGTAGCAGCCACGACCTCGCCTAAACCTATCTATCCCTTCGCACATTCCGGCAACTCTGCCCAGACCCCCCTGTGCATCCCACGCTCCCGAACCTCCGGCGGGGAGCATAGCTGTCACTACATTACTCGAGCACTCGCAACGTCGAAACGGTTTTAAAAGGACTGCTATTGCATACCGCCAAAATTTAGCACATTTTCTTGAATATAGGCGGTATGCAATAGCAGTCCATTTTAAAAACGCTTCGACATTGCTAGTACTCGAGTATTCTTTGGGAATCGCGGTTGTGTGAAATGTTGTCATACTCGAGTACTGTACTCTACACCTAGCTTACCTGCATTATGCAGTAGATTGATAAGAGCCTAGCTAACCTGCGCTGTAGTATTAGTCGCATAGAACACCATCAGTGATCCAATATGGAACACTTTTCCAAAATATTTGGATCCCCCCTCCCCTGCCTACCGTTATTGCCCCCCCCTTCAGGTCCGAGATTCAGCCCCAGGGGAGTTAGTAGCACAATCCCCTGGCAAGATGGCAAGATACCTGGCTCCATTTACTACGAGCCATTTCGCATTTCTTAGACATAGAGGGATGTGGTATTTGGGAGAGCTCATTCACAACCGGAAAAATATTTCTACCGATCCAATACAATTCGCTCCAGAGACAAGGCTTATATTTTCCAGTTCTTAATTCCCCCCACGAGTATATCGGAAGTCGCACACCAGAGGCCTAAGTCGAGGGGCAGGGCGCTGGGGCGGTGTCGATGGGGTGGAGAGAAAGAGTTGCTGTCTTAATCTTTTCCTGTTATCTATGGGTCCTCCAAGGACTGCCATTTCCTACGGTAGACCCCGATGTTCTAAGTAGACTGCCGGTAGCTGATAGTAATTCGATATATTTTATCCTAGAAAACCCAGTTTTCGCAGCCCGGCATATCCGTAGTTTCCTGAACATTGAGGTGATCCTTGTTATAACATTGTATTGGCGGAAGTCCTATGTGAGAATGCGTGATCGCCCCAGTACCTTTCCATTCTTTGTACTGCACCCGCATCATAGTATCCAAACCTTTTTTAAGAAGGACTACTGGAACACATCGCCAAAATTCCTAGGAGGCATTCAATCGCAGGCCTTTTCGACATGCCTTAACACTATGTAGTTGGTTCATCACGTGACATCTACACTCCGTCGGGAAGCGCAAAGGAGGATACGGTTTACTGTAAGCGAAGGGCAATCATAGCTCCATGCGAGATAACCTTCCCTATTTTTTTTCTTCTCTATTAGATTCTTAGATTTGATTGTAAAGTGCTCGTACAGGAAAATCCCGGCAAGAACCCTAAAGTATAGCCTAGAAAGCCCAATTAAACAACAAAAAACAAAGCCACCCCCTTCAAAACCGATAAACAATAAACAGCAGACACTGTCAAATCGTCACTCGTAACTAAACCTAGTCCAAGAGAACTTTCAAATAGCTAGATGTGTATAACCACCATAGACTCAATACATACGAACTTCCACAATAACAAAAAGTGGAAAACTTCCTCCCGCTAAAACAGTAATCATGCCCACTTTACGTCGACAACCAATACTGCTGCCGGTAATACAGAGCCCCATGCCCCGGCGCTGGAGTCCCAGGACCAAGCGGGGAAACCGGCGTTGCGCTAACAGGGTACGGCGGCCTAACGACAGCCCCCCGCCCGTAGGGTAAGGTGGTGTCCCAGCAGAGCTAAGCGGGGAGACACTCCCGCTCCAGGCGAAATTCAACCTCCTCAACCCCTCCACTTCATTCTTGGAATTGTCCAGTTGAGCTTGCGTCTCCGCCAGCCTCTTCAGCCATTCTATACATCCGTCCCTCTCCGCTAGGTGTTTGCGTGCGAATTCCTCCTCGGATTGCGTGCCCGGTAGCATCATCTTTATCCAGTCCAGTTCTTTCCGCGTGCTCACTAACACTGTTTGTATTTTGTGGGTTTCTGACTGGGTCTCGGTGGATTGTTTCATAAAGTAGGAGTATTCTTTCTAGGCGGCTTCCATGCCTGGGACCTCCTCTATCTCTTCGGCGCGACCGGTGGTCGAGTCGAGGGTTCTCTTGAGAAGACCTGCGCAACACTTGACCACCTAGTCGCTTGGGGCCGCCGGGAATGCCGACGGGAGGATCGAGGTCGTTGGTACGGGTCGTTGAGTCGCCGAATCGATTACGACAGGCTTTGGAGCTTGAAGGAAAGCTGTTAGACGTTGATATTCATCTGGGTTTAGTAGAACTCGTGTAACCACCTAATGTTCGAGCCCATCATTATTAATGCTTGTAGCGGGGTCGGCGTTTCCCATCGCCGATAGGGTGGGGTATTAGAAGATATTGGTAATTGAGCTTTCGGTAGAGGTTGGTAAGGATGTTGGGATGAGTTCGTGCTTTTGGGAATAATCCTATGAATGTCAGCTTTGCCCAAGTCGGAGTCAGAGCTGAAACGTACTTGTTTGGCGATCGCCATAAGCCAACAGCGTCGCATAGTACATCGACATCTTTGTCGGCGAAAAGATACAGGGTGGCGAATGATCGAGGATTCATTCTTTGCTCTGCGATTATTAGCACACTCCCGAAAGTTGAGAGAGCATACTCACTATACATGCCGCAACACCCCGGAACAAGAATCGCATGGCGGGGTTTGGCTCCATGGGTAAATTGGAATCTTTAACAAATGCATGCCAATACTGAGCATCCGGTTCGGCATGATTCATGACGGTTGGTGATCCTGAGGTCGGGGCTGGTGAATTTCCCTGAGGTGTCTGGTTTGGCGGGCGACCATTACGAGCGTTGTGGGTGGGATCTGGCGAGGTTCGCGCCGCCAGATGCTAATTCGAAGCGGAAGGAGAGCTGTTATTATATTGCTAGCCAGGGATGTGAGATGGCGGATAGGTTGACAAATTAGCGGCATGTGATTGAATTGTAGGCTTTTCCGGGCGTGGTCCGTAGCCATTTTGCGGTGGCGTATATGCCGGTGGAGGAGCAGGGGAGCAGCTAGAAGGGGTGGGGTTAAACCCTTAGGAGCCTTGATATTTTTGCGGATAGGGATGCGCCAGTGGAGGGTTTTGTTGGCTGTTTCGTTGCTGGTGCTAAGGATTTTGCAGCTGTTGATGCTATGGTTGTTGATGCTGTGGCTGTTGATGCTGTGGTTTAGCACGCACTAGCTTGGCGAATTACAGAATCGCAAGAATAAAAAGCGAGAATACCATGTTAGGGCCAAGGCAAACTAGCACTCCAGGGAGAGAGGAGGGCGAGGAAGAGGGTAAGGAAAATTAGATAAAGAGCCAAAAGCCTGAAAAAACTCGAAAATCAGCCTGCTTACAAAGTCTATTTACATCTCAATCTGTGGAGGTCTTGCAAACACTAATCCCCCAAACAGCAATTATTCATTGAAAGAAGATGTATCGTGTAAGGAAGAGGGAAGGAGGCATTCGAGTAAGCGAGGATGGTTAAATGAAAGAGTCGATGACCTAATATGGGACGACCTCAACTCCCACGATTGATGTCAGTTTTCCTTGACGGATACAAGGGCGACATGGAGGTGGGCTGAAGGAGTCCAGACTCCAGTGGGCTCAGTTATCAGGGGGTGGTTATCTGAGGAGTTTGAAAGGAACCCTTAAGGTCCAATTCGATACTGCCTTCAGCTCATTAGACCCAGTCATGGTATTGGAAAACCCAGGCTCCCCCTACATAGCCAGAGCAAAAACTCGAGTATAGGTAATATAAAAACTCTTGTGAGTACAACTGCTATTGCACACCACCAAAATTCAGCCTTTTATACCGGGATCTTGGGATCATACAATAGTAGTCTTGTTCAGAAACCTCGTTAATGGCGAGTACTCGAGTACAGTCGTTGCATCTACGACCTCGCCTAAAGGTACTGAAACCAAAGAATCCCGTTCCGCACTGTCAACCCTTCCAAACACCACAAACCACCGAGAACAAGTTCTATTCTGTCTAAACACAAAACCGCCTCAGTAAAGATCAAATGCTAAAGACCCTGGAAAAGAAATCCACAGAAAAACAAAGTGTTCGCACACTCTCTTGTTCGCTTCTCGGCACTTGACCGTTTCCTGTTCCTCCCAAAAACAGAAAGTAGGAAAGAAAGGAAACAAGCGAGCAACCACCTGACTGAGTAGACAACACCACCATAGGCCGGGTAAGCTCACAAGAAAATCCAAGCTAACTAGCAAAGAAACATGATGCGTCCCAGCAACCCAGTATTTCCCCCTCACATGCTCCTTCATGAATTATCATTCACTTTGTGTAAAATCAACCATTCCGTAGGAAAAAATTGTGGGTTGGTACAACCCAGTGCCAATTGGGCAAAGCGAGCCGAACTCAGCCTAGCGTGAAAGGGTAGTGTCTTGAAGCCTGACGGAAAAATGTTGAGCCGGTTGCTGGGCCATTAGGCGGCTACAACCCCAGGACATCCCATCTGCAGACCTCCTTTACCACACCCCTTTACTGCTCCTCCCACCATCGAAGATCACCATCCTTCCTACAGCTCGCATTCTTGTTTGCTCGCGTTTTTTATTCCCCACCCACCCTCCGACCAGCAAACTTCCTGGCGCCCTCATTGTCACATTGGGACACATCGGCGGTAACGATCTCCCCGGGCAAGGGCAGCGGCGACATCCCCAAAGCCTCCGACCGTGGAACTTACCATCTGGTAGCTTACTCTAATACACTCACTCGCTTTTGGAAAATTGGCAAATCAATAAAGCCAAGCCGAGTTTTCGTCCTTGCAGTCCCCTCGCACACCCTGGCCGCTCTTTTTGAATACTACTGCACCCCGTCCGGGTAAACTGCTACCAGGGGCCTAGCCTGTCGACACTATGTAGTAATTCGATACGGGCAAAGCAGCCTCCTGCAAAAAGTACTCTCTTATTGGTTGCACAAAGCAAACAAGCCATCCTTTATCGTACCGCACACTGTTCCTTAATTTTCACACCCCTTTTGATAATGTTACCGATGGCTTCAGGAATTTAGCCCTATAGAAAAGTTAGGATAAAACCCCCTAGGAAAGACCCATATGCGCGGTCGGCGATAAGTCCCTCCTTGGAAGGGCGGCATGTTCTAATAAATGGAAAGCCCGAGTAACAATGATAGATCGCCCCAATATCCGACTACTCCCTGATAATATAAATGGGTTTTAACAACAGACTGCGTAGTGTCGAAATTTGGATGTTTTTCTTGAATCTGTACGGTATCCAATAAGCTTACTTTCCATTCTACAGGAGCAATGCGATTGCTACTCTTTTTAAAATATGTCAACACTGCCTGTCGTGGTTATTTCGTGACATCTACAAGTACCGTATTCCACGACCTGCCAGTGAGGATAAGCGAAGACCGATGTCAACTCTAAATTTAAGGTAAGCCACAATTCCTTTTTCTCCTTATTTTTTATATCTTAAACCCCTGGTTCCATTCCCAAAATACACGAGAGTCACGGCTAAAGCATTAAAGTATGGCCGAAAGTGCTCAATTAAACAAATGAAACTTCAAGCCACCACCTTGAAAAACCAATATACAATGGCCAAGACTACCAAACAATCACTAGATCTGGTATTTAATCTTAGTCAAAGATACCTTCCAATAACTCGAAATGTACTGTAGCTACTCATGTTGCCAGGTGCTAAGTTGGTCATGTGATCTTCGATTCAAATTCGCCAACGACCTGGATGGGAAATTTAATGTTTGTTTATTTTCTCTCTTTGGCGGCTCAGGAGGATCAGGAGACAGGAGGAGGATCAAGGCTTTCCTTTTAAAATTCTACACACTTCTAGTGTTGGGGAATCTTTGGGTGGTAGATCACGTGACGAATCTAGCACTCGGCAACAAGAGTAGACTGTATACAAACAAACCTCTGCAAGCGATTCCCGATAAAAAAGTGGAAACTTTCCACAGGTTGACGTCAATAATGGGGAGTGCATGGTCAATATGCATTGCCATGCGCCGGCGACAGGCTCACGCTCCTGGCTTGATTCAACCTTCACATTCCCTCCACTCCCTGCCCTGGCTTATTTCCAAAATCCAATCCTCCACACCGTCGAATGGGTTATTGTGCATGCCGTCATGTTGGTCGTTTGGCACCGGCGTGGCGGGCCAACAAATCATTTGCGCATTCTGGCCTGGTTTATCCACCAACAGTGTTGAAAACTTCCACTGTGTGGCTATAATTGACCTTGCGCTACTTCCAAATTTGACTGCACTAATACACCTGCTAAAAAACATAAAGACCTGTCCCCGACATTTGCCTACAGGCTGAGAGCACAGCTCAGGGCTACGCTTCGTTCATGGCAAGGTAGTGCCCTAGTATAATACTCTGGTATGGGTAAAGGTCGGCTAGAGACCTTTTGTTTTTTGGCGAAGGTACCCTACTTTGTCCAAAACGATAGCCGCGTGTAAAAATCGTAGGGCCATGCCAGTATGTAGGGTAGGGTTACTGGAGGGTTACACAAAACGTTTCTGTGGGCACATCTGAAGGAAAGCACCATGGTACATATGTATTCCTTTTCCGGTGGTAACCCCTTCCCTGACCTTACTACCCAAGGATTGCTAGTGCAGAGAATGTTGTGATGAATTACTAGGACCTAACTCCCCATCGCAGATTATTTCAAAGCACACTAAGTTAGGTGCGCTTGAGTATATGGCACGGTAGTGCGTGATAGAGCCACCCCAAAGAGGGAGTGATATGAAACTCGTTTAGCGGCAATTAGGTAATCACACAAAATGGGGGAGTGGGTTCGGTCATTGTTTCTTATAGTCTCAACGGGTCCCGCTATATAAGAAAAAAAGAAATCTTTTTAAGAATAGATTGACACCGGTTCATTTTGTAAACACCATTACTACCCGTTCGTGCCCGTACTTAGTGGCTGACAAGAGCGGTGTCGGGCCATCTTTGGTAGCTACTCGCTTGCGATTGTTGTGCCCTCGCTCCTGAAGCATCTTTATCAGCTACTTACGTCCTCCACTTACTGCCTATGTGAGAGCTGTACCCCCGGTGTGAAAAGAGAGGTATTTTGTCACTGCCTTTGTCATAAAACTTATAGACATGGTTCGAACACAATATATTAAAGACGAATTCCCACGCTTGTGCTATCGAGTTGACTATATGGTAAGCTAATGGAAACTCTACTTCAATATGTACTCCTAATACCACACGATACACGGCACTATCTAAGGAAACATCTATGAGTCATATAATCACCTGGGTGCATAACACAACCGACAGGCTTATGCGATTGGACAGGATAGGAGATCGTATTATTCAACATCGTGTAATAGGAGAATAAGAGTAGTTGAGTGGATATATGCTCATCAAGCATACCGAGAAGCGTGAGCGCAAGTATTTTGATATGGCAGTCATTCTCGTTTTGTGGCTGCACCCCCAGTAAAAGGAGCTATATTCGAGAAACGGCGTTGTTAGGGGGTCGAGAGAAGAGTTGGCGAAAAACTCCAGTCATATCCAATATTGAGATATATCAAGCAAACCTTGGGGGGGTTGGGTGAGGATTGTAGAATGGGACACAATCAATGGGGAGATGCTACTGTAGAGTAAAGCGCGCTAGCTCGACAGTAGTCAAAAACCCTTCAGCTATGAAAAGACCTAAATAAGATGATAGGAGTGTACGTAACGCGGGCGCGTTCTCCGGATCCAGGCCTGCATATCCTATCTCCACTCATAGGGCATAGCTCCTCCGCCCATAACCGCTGTTGAGGGTAGAATACTTACAACAGCGCCTCCATTCCGAGTCCTAATTCGTTCCCCCTCTGCGCCTTCAATCGGGTAAGAGCTGCGGTGTAGCGGTGGCTTAGTCGATTGTCTCCCGTTCTCTGCTCTTGTTTCTTTCCCGTGACGAAATGTAAACTTTCCCACAACAGCACTAATGTTGAGCGAAATACCGGTAGGGAGGGGTCTACACACAATATTTCGTAAGTATACACATTTGATAGAGGGGAAACGACAAGAATTCTCCTACGCACATATCCGACATCTTTGCCAAAATATTCCTCACAACATCTGCCACCAAACTCATCCCCTCTAGCTTGTCGTCCCTGTCTATCCTCATCTCTAGGTAATTCACGATATGGTCTGCCCTTCCCGAGAAAGGGAGCTGTAGTAAACGCATGCAACAGTGATACCTTCCTTCTTTGCCTAATCCCACAAGTTGTCGATCACCAGGGAACTAGGATTTCTTGCTGTCAGTGGGTTCGCTTCTTACAAAGCACCCCCGACTCACCTCAGATACGTCTTGCCCACTCCCGGATTCTCGGTGCAAAACAAGACAACCTTACCGGTTCCATCCACCCCCCCTCCATCCCCGAGATTCGCTTGTTTCTAAAAGCCAATTCCCGACACCGTCAACTCGGCCAGCGCGCACGCTATTTTGTGACCTCCGACTCTGGTGGAGATCCAAAGTATAATCCTTGCATCCCCGCCAGATCCATGGGCGTTCTTGTCGTACTCCATATGGTGTTGTCGTGGTTGGTGTTCTTGTTGCCATATTTGATCGATTGTGGTCTAGGCCATGATATTATGCCCAACATGATGGTTGAGTGTGGAGATAGTATGAAACGACGATACCTAGGATTAGTGAGGGGGGTCACAGAAATTTTCTGTCGGCAAAGCTAAAGAAAAGTGTAGTGATGTGGCTTCACTTGTGGCAACAGCCATACCATCCAATCATTTCCATGCCAAGGAAATACCGACAAAGTTGAGGCTCTGTTGAATTTTTGGGACTTAACTCTGCATCCCAGATTACCGTTAAACAGGATACAGTGGTGTACAAACTTCGGGCGCAGTAGGCATGATACAATCACGTGCCAAATTTTCCGTGATGATATGATGAAATGAAAGATGTTCAACTGCAATTGAGCAATCGCACAAGATTGGGTAAGTTAGTGAGAGAGCTCTGCTACAGCCTCCGCAGTCCGTGCAGTCAACAGGCGCTAATAAAAATGAAGAAAATTAACGTATTATAGCTTTAACTATTTGAGAATCAGAAGGATAGAGCTGATACGCAGTACGACTTTCCTTTGCCTCTAAAATGGCAGTCACTCTACCGATATTAGGTATTGCTCGCTTAGCAACCGTCTACCAAATGAGCTGAAACCACTTAACAGCCTCAGCTCTAACCCAAGTATCTCCGCCCTAGGACTGCCGATCGAATTTTTTTCGAGCCATTCACCTATATCCATAGGATTCAAGTCTGGAGAGTAAGAGAATAGCTCCATTATATCAACTATATTAGCCACATCGGATGCATAATATGATGAGCTTCATGCACCTGTTTATCGACCTGTTAAAAACCCTTGAGTACAGCACTAGAAGCAAACATTTGGTGAATAATTTTGGTCCACTCCTTGTTATCCCCGCTCTAGCCATAGACCTTAAATTCTATATCAATTTTTCCCAAAATCAACGTCGCCCAGGGTGCGCTTAGTCTGCCGAACTTTATGCCTATATGCGGTAGATTACCCCCACCGAGGTATTCCAATTCGAACTTCATGTATTTATAGAATGTATCATAGCTAGCCCACTCCAATCTGCCCCCACCACCCAGTTGCTAACGGCGCCACCATTCGCCGGTATTAAAAAGATACCCGGCAAGTTAGGATTAGAGTTGCACTTCAGGCATTGGGGGCACAGTTGACGGTATAGTAGAGCAAGTATCGGAGCACCGCAGTCCATAAAGAGAACGGCTAGTAGCCACTCGGCAACAATGGGAGGAATTACGGGACGGAGGTAAACCAGCGGCTGGTGGATTTAGGACGAGCTTCCTTAAGCTTATCATATATCTATTCCGACCAAATTTATTGTATAATAACAGACCGTACTGTACTATACACTACAATAATTCGCTGTCTCAAAAAAAACGCAAGACAAATACCAACTTCACGAACAACGGAACAACAAGAATCAAGACCGAGAACCCCACGATAGGACTATGTCTAATCAGAACTCCAAGGGAAGAAACAGCCGAAGAAGAAACAAAAGAAACAGCGGAATAATAGTAAAGAATCTGAATAAGCTAGAAAAACGCCCTTACCAAACTCTATTTACATCTAAACTGACGGAGGCCTTTCCTACACCAATTCCTCAACCCTAGCTTAAGACAAGAAGAAAAGAAGAAAAGTGACGGTCCTTCCCAGCAAAGGCCAATCCAACGTCCTGGCGTGAGGTTCAATTATGGGAATTTTTCCGGTAAGCGAGGAAAGCTAAAAGACAAACGCAAGAGCCGATGACCCAATACCGGCTGACCGCAAGTGGTAGAGTTGGGTGGGTATTATTGGGGTGGGTACTCGATTTCGGTGGAGGATACGGGAAATTTAGGGGCCACACGGAGGGGGGTTGAGGGGGCATAGGCAATTCAGTTTCGGGGAGGCCGTTTGCTGGGGGCGTTGGGATGGAGTCCCTCGGATCCGATGCTGGTTCCTGCTCATCGGGGTCTGCAGATGGGAGTGAACGTTGGCTATTAAAATCTGTGATGGCGGTGTTAGGATCTTGAAGTCCGCATTGTATCTCTACCACAGATTCGTCTCTAAGCCTAGCAGAGGGCTGGAGGGGTGACTGGCCACCGTGAATTACTTTGCCTGAATTAGAATTGTCTGGGGTGGCTGAAATCCTAACAACTCCATCATTTACTTCGGGGAGAGCAAACGGTATCGGGGCTTGGTTCTCATTATCTAGCATGGAACGGCGAATATCGTTTCGCGCCAAAAGCGTCTCTGGTACCCGATCATGGCAGCCCCTAGCCATCAACTCGTCTTCATCAAGGTCGGAATCACTCCTGCTTTCCCAGTCGCTCACTGCTTCCGCGACATTAGGACCGACGTTCTTCCGTTCTGAGAGTATCTTAACTATCTCCTCATACCCTCTTTTAGCTGCCCACGAGAGTGGCGTCTGGCCAACTTTGTCTGCCTGGTCGGGATTGACGTCCTTTCGTTCCAAAAGTATCTTTACTATCCCCT
>QOVD01005252.1:0-10144 GCA_003521225.1 Tuber microsphaerosporum | reverse complement strand
AAAAAAAAAAAAAAAAACCGTCGAGTAGTTAGCATGAACGAACTCCTCTCCACCTCCGGCGATTGAAATCCCAACACCATGAGAAATCATTGTCAACTCCATCTACCTCTATCTCCCCCCTCTGATGGCCCCGCTGCCTAGGGGGTGATAACACTACCCTCTTCTTCTTTTATTATGGCCTCGCCTTGAGAAAGCGTTGTCCTAGAGGTTATTTGAAGGCTCTTTCTCACCCACCCCCTCGTCTCACGGTCGCAAGCCTCGCTTAGCGTTTGCCCCGGTCAGCTCTACTACTTTCTACGTTTACGGTCGGTGTTACGGTGTCCGGACCTTGGTGAAAGTACGCCCTTGGTTCCATGGCTTGTCAGTCGTTGGGCAAAGCTTCGGTCAGTAACTTCGCGGTACTCTCTATCGTCCTCTAGGTCCGAAATCATTCAATCATGGCCTGTTTGTCGGTTGCTTCTAGCTAGCTCTTTGCCTTCCACCCTCCCTCCTCGTTCCATCGTTTCGTCCGGTGGCTCAGTTACACCCATCCCCTTGTTTTCCCCGGTCATCACTTACACGGTCGGCTCGGGTCACTCATTTTGGCTGGCATCCACTCTGCCTGGTGGCTCCACTCGCCCCCACGACTGCCCACCGTCGCATTCCTCGCTTACGACTGTTCTTGGTACTACACTGCCTCCTGGAACGACTTTCAGCCTTGGTACGATGTAATTGCTTTCCGGTCTCTTTCGTGTTATGATTGCTCCCTGATTCAAATAGGGTGGTGGCCGGCCCCTTTCTGTGATCGTTAGTGTTGTTTTTACTCTATGTCTCGGTTTGGATTTCTTTCTCATGGGTTGCTCTTGTTTGTCTTTCCGTTGATTTGTATTGGTTAGACGCTTCATTCCTAGTTTCGCTGCGCAGGCAGTGTTCTTTTTGTCAGGGGGTAGGAGTTTATTCCAAGTGGTTTTCCTGTTGTTTCCTGCTTGTAGGGTTTTGGGGATTTACTTTGTCGTCCGCTTCGGCCAGCCGATGTTGTTTTTCTCTCTTGTCTGCAAGATCGTGCGGTTGGGCCCATACCAGAGGGTCTTGGGATGATGGCTTTTTCCACTGGCGCCAGGTTGGATTGGGGTTTTTTCTTGGCCATATCTGATGATGCACCCCTGTTTTGTGCCCGGTAGTTGTAAACAAATGCAAGTTGATATAAAAAAAATAAAAAAAATAAAAAAAAAAGAAAAAAAGAAAAAAGAAAAAAAAACCGTCAAGTAGTTAGTTTCACGAACCATCTCCTCTACCAAGAACCATCTCCTCTACACACCCTACTATTGAAATCCTAACACGGGAGTTTTCATGGTCGGGCCCATCCACCCCCCTCTCCCCTCCTCTGATAGCCCTTTCGCCTAGGAGGGTGACGCTCCGCCTCCTCTCTCCCTTATCATGGTCTCCGCTTGGGAAAGGGTTGTTGCTCTGTGTATGGGGGGGTTTTCCCACAAGCCTCTCCGTCTCAGCTAGGTTCGCTTAGCCTGCAACCACTGTCGACAACCCCTCGTATCGTCAATGGTCGATATTGCAGATTCGGGCTATCTGCGAAGTAGAAGCCCCGGTGTCTCTGCTCTCTGGTATTGCACTATCTCCCGAAGGCTCTGTTGGCACGGTTCGCTAGTCCAAAAGCTGTGATCTGGTTTCGGTCGGTTGGACTCAGACTTCTTACTTGGTTTTACCCCTCCTCCTTCTCTCGGTTCGTCCCGTTGCTCTGTCACAGCTACCTTCCACTCTTTCGCCAGCCTGCTGGCCCAATCCTTTCCGCCTCTGCCCTTTGGTGCACGTATCCACCCCGGCCACGCTTTCCGGTGGGCTGATCTTTACTTCTCCGTGTTAGGGGTAGCCGATAGTGGGACTATAATATCGAACTAAGCCTGAGTAGGTATTTTCGGAGATTTTGTCTAAGAAGGCTCGTGGGTAACTACCTCTCGTGAGAAGTAATTTGTTTTATAAAAAGATGATAAAGTAAGATAAAGATTTATAGCGTGATAACTTTTTATATTGATAAGATCTCTTCTCCGGTGCTTGATCCTACTTTCTAACTATCCGGCGAGACCATCTCTACTTATAGTATTTCCAAGAGTACTTCTTACTCCTAGACTAGCGAAGTACCTTCCTGACTTCGTCTTGATTTATGAATGTGCGAACATCCTTTGACCCTGAAGATTCGCACACCACTTCAGCTAAATCCTTTGCTAAGTTAATTGTCCTTCCAATTACTTGCATTCGATATCTGCGCTGTTTGAACTTAGTCTGTGTATGCAGCCTGGCTCGCTATCATACCAGTCGTTCCTTCTGGTCATGTTCTGATCAATATTTCTCATGCCGGGTAATCATATGCTTACTCCTTACGAAGCTAAGTACATATGTTGGTTGGTCTATCTTTGGAGTGCCATAACTTCCTAACCAACCCATTAAACTTCTCTGTGTGACTTCGTACTGATAGAGCGCCAACTCCTATCTAGAAATCAGCGAAAACCTCTCGGTCGCATCCCTCGTATCAAGATACAGAGGTTGATTTGCAATCATGACATAGTAATAATAACTATGACGGCTGTAGGGGTTGAACACGTGACCTTCGTATATCACACCAGTGATAATACCGTTTAGCCAATGTTGGGACCGCTGGGGTATGATGGCCGTATTTTTGAGGTCTGTGCGCAGGGGTCTGTGCGCCTAGGAGGTCTGTGCGCTGGATTCCAGTATTCCATACCTGGGCTTCCAATGTGCCTAACACTCCGCTGCCACACATCTCTTGGATGGCATGAGTTTACATTTTCCTTTCGGTCAGTTGGCCCCGAGGCCCGGTAGTCAAGGTCTGTGCATGTGGCCGCTGAGTGCTTCGGCCGTGTCACGAAGTGGGGGGCAGCCTGGGGTTGAAACCAGGAGGAACATAAGGGATTTGTTTTCTTCTGTAAAGGTTAGATTCACTGTCGGTTGGGTTGTTTTCTTTCGGCTGCAGGTCTGTCGAGGTTTTTGGTTGGTTGTATTCAGGCCTGTAGTTTCTTTGAGTAGTTTCTACCCCTAGTACCGAGCGTTCAGGTGGGTTTCCGCTAGCGTTGGGCAGGGTCAGAGGGTTTTAGCTAGTGGGGATTACGGGATGGACTGTAGTTGGAGGTTGTTGCCTACATACCTACCGGTCGGATGGCTTGGTACCTTAAATAAATAAAAAGGATATAAAAAAAAAGAACATAAAGAAAAAGAAAAAACAAGAAAAGGTTGGGTAGTTAGTTCACGAACGATCTCCTCTCCCCCTCCAGCGATTGAAATCTCAACACCATGAGCAATCATCGTCAACTCTATCCACGAAAGCCTGTTCCTCTATTGGCCTCTTAGGTCTTGGACGGCTTCCTACCCACCCCTTTCGGCCCTAATCATGATCTCGCCCTGAGCAAGTGTGTTTCTAGGGGCCGTGTGCGTGGTCCTCCGTCTCATTCTTCATCCTCTCGCCGCTGTTGCTTCGCCTCACTTAGCGACTTCAGAACGGTCGGCAACCCTCCTTTTTACGTTTTAAGGTCGGTGTTATGGTGTCCGGACTCAGGCGAGAGTACCTTTTCGTCTCGTGAGCTTGACCATTGACGGGGAATGCTTCGGTCAGTAACATCACGGTTCCCGCTATTGTTCCGTCTTCGAAAATCCTTCCGCGATGGCCTGTTTGTTGGCTGTTTCTAGTGAGTTGGCTACCCACCGTCCATCCTCCTCCGATCTTCATCCAGTGGCTCTGTTACAGCTATAACTCCTTTTTACGGTCGGCTTCTCAATGGGTCAACGTCCATCCACCTCCCGCTCTTTGCAGCTTACGGGGGCACCACTTGGTATCGGTCAGTAGTCGTATTGCACCGCCTCGGTTATCGGTTTCGGTGCTTGGGTCAGATGTAATGTTCTGCTCAGTTGGACATTTCTGGCCATTAGCGGACCCACTTGGCTATTAACGGCTTTGGTTTTCTCTACGTTCGCTACAGGGATATTAATTTGGTTTCTTTTGTTTTGGCTGGCGGATCGTTTGGCGTCGGTGGGAGCTGTGCCGGTTGCTGGCTTTCCTCTTGTCTCCTGCTTCTCTTTGAGGAGTATATTTATTTGTATTTCTTGAGGGCGAGATTGTGCAGTTGGTCCCGGACCATATGGACTTGGGGCGATGGCTTTTTCCAGTGTTCTCGGCGGGGTTGGGGCTTTTCTTTACCATAGCTAGCGCTGCACGTTGTCTTTGAGCCTTGTAGTTCAAAATCAAAGCACCTGAAAAAAAAAAAAAAAAAAAAAAAAAAAAATGTCAAGTAGTTAGTTCCTCTCGCAACCATCTAAGTACTTTCTTATAATATCAATTCACGTTATCTTACAATCACGATTCCTGGCGAATACGAGTAGTGTCTCTTAGTGAGTTCTTGACTACATGATAAGAGCAAGCGTGTTTGGCTATCAAAGTAGTGTACTAGAATCTCGGAAGTTGTTACCTGCTGCAAGTATCGCCTAAGGGACAGGATCGTTACAAGATCTCGTAGTGAACTTTGGATGTCTGTTCCCAATGAGGAAATGGTGGTGTTGGTGGCACCTATGGCTTTCTGCATCTCGTTTACTCATGTATCGAGCACAGCTTACTTGTCACAGAGCTCCTCCACAGCCACGGGGACTGTACGGAGGGGGGCAATGGTCATTTTTCGAGAGCGTTGAAACGTCGTGTGAGCGAAACGAGTCCTGAAGTGGCAGATGAGAGTAATGAAATCAGAACTGCTTCCCCTGGGGTGAGGGAGCTAAGCTCTTTTTCCGTAAGGTCGAGGATGGGTTCGGCGGCGAGTCCAATGAGTTCCCTTGTCTGGGTAACGAATGGAACGATTGTCTGTGGCCGCTTCCAGGGGAGGGGAGTCGGGGCTCGAGAGGAGTGTTGAGAGGACTGAGCCGAGAGGTTTTGAGAGTCCATTGGGCCTGTGAAGCCTGATCGCAGGCACGAGTTGTATGCGTGAAGGTGGGGTACACCAGAAGCTAATGATGTTGAAAAAGAGTTTGAATGGTATGGGGGGAAAATAGCGGGAGCAGAGCTTGGCTAACTATCCAGCGGTTTGTTCTTTTTTTTTATTTTTATTTTTATTTTTATATCAACTTGCATTTGTTTGTACAACTACCGGGTACAAAACAGGCATGCATCATCAGATATGGCCAAGAAAAAAACCCAATCCAACCTGGCGCCAGTGGAAAAAGCCATCATCCCAAGACCCTCTGGTGTGGGCCCAACCGCATGATCTCGCAGACAAGAGAGAAGAACAACATCGGCTGGCCGAAGCGGATGACAAAGTAAATCCCCAAAACCCTACAAGCAAGAAACAACAGGAAAACCACTTGCCATAAACTCCTACCCCCTGACAAATCAGAACGCTGCCTGAACTGCAAAACAAAGATTGAAAAGTATAACCAATACAAACGAAAGGAAACACCCAACAAGGAGAACCCATGAGAAGAAAACCCAAACAAGACATAGAGTAAACACTACAATAACGATCTCGAAAGGGGGCCGGCCATCACCCATCATAATACAGGAGCAATCATAACACAAAAGAGACCGGTAGGACAATGACATCGTCCAAGGCTTTAAAGTCGTTCAAGGAGGCGGTGCAATACCATGAACAGTCGTAACCGAGAAATGCGGCCACGGGGAGCCGCGGGGGTGAGTGGAGCCACCAGGCAGGGAGGATGCCAGCTGAAAGAGTGATCCAAGCCGACCGTGTAAGTGAAGGCAAGGGAGGAACAAGGGGGGTGCTGTTACCGGGCCGCGGGACGAAACGATGGGGCAAGGGGAGGGCGTGGAAGAAAAACAACTCGCTAGACACAACTGACAAACAGGCCATGCTTGAGAGATTTCGGACAGAGAGAACGATAGCGAGTACCACGTAGTTACTGACCGAAGCTTTCCCCAGCGAGGGACAAGCCATAGAACCAGGGGCGTACTTTCACCAAGGTCCGGACAGCGTAACGCCGACCGTAAATGTAGAAAGGAGTAAAGCCGACCGGGGCGACCGCTAAGCGAGGCTTGCGACCGTGAGATGAGGGGGTGAATGAGTGGAGCCTTCGAACAGCTTCTAGGACAACGCTTTCTCAAGGCGAGGCCATAATAAAAGAAGAAGTAGGTAGTGTCGTCACCCTCCTAGGCAGCGAGGCCATCATAGGAGAGGAGAGGGAGGGGGTGGAGTTGAAGATGATTTCCCATGGTGTTGAGATTTCAATCGCCGGAGGTGGAGAGGAGATCGTTCGTGGCTAACTATCCAGATGTTTTTTTTTTTCTTTTTTTTTTTTATATCATATATTCGTTGTTTTAAGGTACAAGAAATAGCGTGCATCATCAGATATGGCCAAAACAAAACCCACAAACACAAAAAACAAAATCACAACTCAAACAAAACCCAAAGCAAAAACTAATCCTCCAAAAGCGGCCAACACAGCCGCAATCGAAACAATTAACAAAAACAAAGTACATTCGTTAAAAACCAACCTTTTAACAAGCAAAAATCATACATAAATTTACAAGCAAAAAACAAACGCACAAATTCATGAAACTAGTGGGCCGGGGCGTTGCAAATCATTAAGGCCCTGGCGCGCGTGTTTGTGATGCTTTCTACAAGATTGCTGGTCGGGAAGAGTCTTGGCCTTGGGCCTCTGGCGAGGGGGGCAGGAGGGGTTTTGGATGGAACCACCGGTGAGGGCAGAACCGAGGAGGGGGGCATGTCTGGCGGGAAGCCCGTGGCAGTGGAAAGTATGTACCCAGATAGGCCCTTGAGTAGAGATGCAGAGTCCCACAGAGGGGACAGAGAGTCTAGCGACGCATCTCTTGGGAGGAAAAGGGAGCGCGCTTCCGATCTCGAGGGGCAGGACAGCATGGTGTGTTGAAAGTCTTCCACCCTGCTTTCGCTGTGTGGGCAAAGAGTAGGATTATCGTTGTTGTACCAGGAGGGCTGTCAGGCAAGATAGCTCTTCCGGGACTTCATTTGGTGGATTCTGCTGGCCACGAAGCGCGGGAGGCCCTGGAACGGGTAAGGAGACAGGGAGGGGGGAAACTTGTAATAGAGGGGAGGGGAGAAATTCACCTTCCAACAGGTCAGGAGGGATTGTCTGAGGAGGAGTTTGAGGCGCCTGTTGGCCTTCATCATCAGCCGAGGGTCTGCTAGGATGGCCTGCAGGTCCGTGAGCTCAGTCCTGACCAGCAGAAAATAAACGGGCCGGTCGAGGGCCGTGTATGCGTCGTGCACGATCGAGTCGAGGGGCAAGTCCCTTCTACATCGGGACAGGGGGATAGCCCAGTTAAGAGGGAGATAGTTGGGTTGTAGCTTGGTGGCGTACTGCCTCGCGGAGATGGGGGACCTCCAGTCTTCCAAGCTTGGGAAGGACGGGTGCAGCCTGGCGGTCGCCGGGTTCGCAGAGGGGGGGAGACAAGAGACCCGAAGGCCTGCAAGGCGACGTTGGTGTGCCGCTAGGAGGGAGACTAGCCGAAGACAAGACTCGAAGGACAGGATGCCAGTAGGGGTGGAGGAGAAGCAAGATGTGGACCACCTTTGAACCTTTCTCCAAAACACCTCCATCTTCTCAGTCATCTTCACACTCGGAACAAAGAGATCAGCCCCATAGAGAAGGACTAGGCGGACCACCGCCATGGCCAGGCGGTGGGATAGGAAAGGGGGAATGCCTTTGGCCTGCGAACACAAAGAGCGAATTACGGCGAAGGCGCCTTTAGCCAGTGCAAGCCTTTTATTGAAATGAGGCGAGGAGGAGAGGGAGGGCGTGAACCAGTATCCGAGCCATCTGAGGGAGGAGGCGGGGCGGAAGGAGCAGCCATCCTGAGTGATCGAGGAGGTGGGCCGGGGGCCCCTTTGCAAGGGGGTGCGCCAGTGGATAAGCTCGGTCTTTGGAACCGAGAAGGGGACGCCCAGCTTTGAGCCGATGGAGGAGAGAGTCCGGTAGTGCCCGGCCAGGAGGGAGACATTCTTCTCATAAGAGGCGGAGGAGACCGTAATGGCAAAGTCGTCCACATAGGAGAGGACCAGCCCGCGGGGAATGGTGAGGTGCATGGAGAAGACGTAAATCACGAACAGCAGGGGTCAGAGGGGGGAGCCTTGAGGGGTACCTACCGACACCGGGACCGAGGTCCTTGGTGAGCCCTGGAAGAGGAGGCGACAGCGGCCGCCGTGCAAGAAGGAGGAGACCCACTTTACTAGGTAAATGGGGGTGCCGAGGGACTGTAACTTGGAGGAAAGGACCGCGGAATCAACATTGTTGAAACCTCCCTTGATGTCCAATAAGAGGGTAGAGACCTTGAAGTCTCGGTTGGCCTGAAGAGACCGGACCTCGTGGGCCAGGGTGGCTGCAGCGTCAAAGGTTGATATCCCTGGAAGGGAACCGCACTGATCCAGGTGGATGAGCCCAAGTGTGCGAGCCATCTTGCCAATTCTTGAACAGACGATACACTCAAGGATCTTGGAGAAGGTTTTGAGGAGGACTATCACCCTGAAGGAGGCAGGGGAATCGTAGGAGGCTTTTCCGGGTTTGTCCAGGATCACGCCATCTGCTTCTTTGAGGGAGGCCGGGAGGTGACCCTGTGACAGGAGGGGGGAGAGTAGCGCGGGTATGAGTTGTGGGTACTTAGAGTGCACCTTGTTCCAGACTGAGTAGGGTATGGTGTCAGGACCCGGGGTGGAGGTGGGGGAGCATGCCCCAAGGGCAGTGCTCACCTCCTCCTTGGTGACCGGGGAGGCATCTGGGTCAAGGGTGGCGAAGCGGGGGTAGCCGGGGCTGGGTCTAGGAGGAAAGAAGTGGTTAAGGAGAGGCTCGTTGATTTGGGCGGGCGTGTTAGCCCATGGAAAGGAGGGGAACCTGACTGTGGGGGAGCCGGACACGGCTCGTCTGGCGTGCCACACCGAGTGAGCGTCTGTGGAGGCTAGGTATAGTTCCCAGTGGTTCTTCTTGGCCTGCTGTATCGCCTTGAAATAGGCGTTTCTGGAAGTGCGGGCTTCAGCTGGGGGGAGGGGGTAATCGCGTATCTTGGCTTTTCGAGTACGTCTAGCTGCAGAATGGTACGTTTTCCTTAGTGAGGAGAGAAGGGGAGACCACCAGGGTTTGGCCTGAGGCGAGGGGCGGGAAAAAGGAACATTCGAGCGCAAGAACTCCTGAACTTTGATAAAGCTGGTGTCGAACCAGGTGTCTAGTTGATCGATGGAGGGGGAGGGGACGGGAGCGGAGATTATGACTTTATCAAGGGCCGCGGTGGCGCTTTCCCAATCAAGTCTTACCCAGTCCGGTTTTTGGGGGTGCCGGTTTAAAGGGAGAAAAATCAAAAGAAATAAAACAGCGAACGTGATCCGAACGAGTAGACGGGAGGGGCGTAGACCACTCCGCCTTAACAAGCCGGGAAAGAACAACATTAGGAAAGGCGAGATCAATGACCCTGGGCCTAGCATGAGCATCAAACGAAAACCTAGTATACACCCCTCCAACATTCAAAAGTGAAAAATCTAAAGAAGCCGCTAGGTCAAAATAAGGAGAGGAACGAGACATATCGGACTGATTGAAATGCCTGAGGGGATCAGCGGAGAGGTGGTGGACATTGAAGTCCTCAAGAATCAAGGTAGCGAAGGAATGATTTTTAAAAATCTTAGTGGGAGGGAGCGACGGTGCGCCTCCGGCACGGGTAAAGGTGTTATAGCAGTTAGAGACTCTCCATCTATTGGGCGAGCCTGTGGGGGGGGAATCAAAAAACAAATCAAGTGAAAAATAACTATCAGAGCAGGTTATTACCGGGAGGACCGATGCTCGCTCTAGAAATGACTGGGAAACATATGTAGCGACTCTCGGCTTGAGGGTCTCGGGCGGGGTGGGGGAAAAAACTTTAAAGCCAGCAAAGGAGGGAAGACGGCCGAATTTGACAGGAGGGTCTTGGACGGCAACGATATAAACAGGGGTTCTTAGTAACGAAAAACGATTAAACAAGGCAAGGAACACTTTCCAACTCCCCAGGAGGTTGTGTTGTACAAAGGAAATTTTATTCGACTTGGATAGTGACTTTGCGGCATTTTCCCGCATTAGTGGGCACCGCCCTGATTAGATGAGGAGGGGAAGGACAACGGGACCCCTTGGGGGAGGGGGCCACTGG
>QOVD01005236.1:0-14252 GCA_003521225.1 Tuber microsphaerosporum | reverse complement strand
GGGAACGGACATGAAGGAGCCGTGAGGATACTGCTGGAACAGAATGATGTCGATCCCGACACGGCTGACCAATACGGCCGAACACCACTCTCTCGGGCTGCATGGAACGGGCATGAGGGCATCATAGGGATACTGATGGAACGGGGCGACATTAACCTCAACACAGTTGACCAAGATGCCCGAACACCGCTCTCGTGGGCCGCACGGAACGGGCATGAAGGAGCCGTGAGGATACTGCTGGAACAGAATGATGTCGATCCCGACACAGCTGACCGATATGGCCAAACACCACTCTCTCGGGCTGCACGGTATGGGCATGAGGGCATCATGAGGATACTGATGGAACGGGGTGACGTTAACCTCAACACAGTTGACCCAGATGCCCGAACACCACTCTCGCGGGCTGCAGGGAACGGACACGAAGGAGCCGTGAGGATACTGCTAGAACAGAATGATATCAATCCCGACGCGGCTGGCCAGTATGGCCGAACACCCCTCTGGTGGGCTGCGCGGTATGGACGCAAGGGAGTGGTGAAGATCTTACTGGAACGGAACGACGTCAATCCCGCAATATGTGACGAAGATGGCCGAAGCCCTCTCTCCCTAGCTGCGCAGTTTGGGGATGAGGAGACCGTGAAGATCCTACTAGAACACAACGACTGCTATCTCTATAGAGTTGACAAACTGGGGCGTACGCCGTTCACGTGGGCCGTGGCGCTTGGGCGTTGGAGAATCGCCTTATTATTGTGGGCTAGGGAGTATTACAGTTCCATAGGTGCAGCAGCAAGCACACTATCGTGCCAACGGAGCTAATAAATGTAATCCCCTCTGATAGTTGTTAGGGTAGTTGGTTGGGGCGCGGCCGGTAGAAGGGTTGCGACTGTTGTTTCGTGGGTTCTTCCTGTTGTGTTGGTTTTCCCTGTTTGGGAGTTGAGTGTGCTCACTACGGTACCTGTATTTATCCCCTAGTCCACTGAGACACGAGCAGAATCTCTCTCATGCATTAGGGCTGAAGCTAGTTGCTTGGTATCCGAGTGATATCAAAAGCATGCATGTATTATTATTATTTTTGTTCAGTCTGCGGCCGTACGTAGGTAACTACAGCTAAGTTATGGCCTGAAAACCCAATTTAAGAAAAGAAATTCTCCTCTCACTCCACATAGTACAAATAAATTGTAAGCTAATACAAAGTCCATGTGACAACATAATCCAAATCTTATAGAAATCAAGTAAGTGCGATTGCCTACTTATTTCCTTCGACAAGCTCAACACGGGCCTCCTTGGGGTGGGTGCGAGATAACATAGAATGAATGTTGTGAGGGCCTTCACATTTCACACATTGTTATAGTGGCAGAGTTGCAAGTGTAGGAGTATATATGAAAGGTGGTGGGGGAGCAGGTGTGTATTCCAGTAAGGTTTCAAGAGGTGCACTACCTGCAGGAGCTACGATAATGCTAGTTTATTTATTTATTTATTTATTTATTTATCTACACTATGGAATTATATACCTTGCAAGCCTAGTTACCTTGATATTCTGCGCATGGACGGCTCCCATCAAGACGTTAGGACTCACTGGGTTGGTAACGAGCTCTCTAAAACGGGGGTGGGGATTGGTATACGCTACGCAATACTGAAGGGAGGATTAAATGTTTGGCGTAGTAATAGTGTATATGCTAGTGGAGGAAATGGTAGTTATTACAGTGTAAGTATGGCGTTCAAGTTGCCTCTCCTAGTATCATAATTTCTGGTGTTTTTTTTTTTTTCCTTTCTTTTACTCTTTCTTTGTCCCGGAAAGCGTGTTTTTTGATGTGTTTTTTCCCCTTTCTTTTTTAGAGGAGTTGACTTTAGACTACCGGGCATACGGTGTCCAGTTGTCCAAGTTCTTAAGGTAGCAACCCAGGAAGATTAAATGTTTAGGGGTGGTGGTGGCGGTGGTGGTAGTGTATCTAGAGAAGATGGCGATATTATATTTTCAGGAGATGGTGTTCAGACTTGGATGGGCTGCTGCCCTGATCAAAAAGAGAATTTCATGGTTGTCTAAAACACCTCGCTACCAGTAATTGTGATGGGATGACGTTTGTGAAAAGCAAGGTGACTCAGGTTATGCGGTTTCAGAAAAGCACTTATTCTTGTGAAGAACTTTTGTCTCTGAATCTCGAGATTAGCGAACTAACGCAGATAACGAATAGCATGAGTTAATACGATAATTGGAATCGACCGCTGTTCAACAGCCTTGACCCACTCATTACGTGACCATGTTCTTCTGTGTTTGGGCCATCCGCGACCCACCCAGCTACCAATCAGCCCAGAAGGGAAATAACCAAGCAGACCAAAGAACAGGAACAAAAAAAAATCATTTTCATTTGCGGATCCCATGCACTCGCCCAGAGGGAAAGAATATGCAAAACCAAAGGAGTAGAAGGTACGAAAAGTCCAGAAACCAACAAATCAATCAATAAAAACTACCATATCATATCACACAAAAGAACAGAAACGAAAACCCCCGCCCAGCATGTGCATAACTAATAACCATGATCACCCCAAAATATCCTTGTGCGCAACTCCAGCCTTCGTCAATACCTCTTGCACATCCGTCTCCGCAACCACCACACCCGTCTCGGAGCACTTCGCCTTGCTTCTAAGCTCGAAGCAAAGCCCGTCCATATCCAATTCCCCACTTACGAATCTTGGGTGATTGCTTATGCGATCCCTGCTTCCATCCCTTGCTTTAGTCTTAGCTCCACACCGCAGCGTTGTTGGTATCCCAATATAGGGAAGGGAGAGGAACGTACCATATTTTATTACAAGAGAGCATTTGCTTGGGGTCGTCTGCCGGCACGACCTCCTCTTCTTCCTCATCTGGGTCCGCGTCATTGATCTGGTCGATTTCTGCGAGAAGGTCCAACTTCTTGGGTGTTTGTGCGAGGTCTAAGGGTGAACTGAGGCCCGCACTGAATGTCTGGGGTATTGCAAAGGCGTCTTCGAAGAAGGACATGTTAATTCCACTGTTTATGTCGTTGACAGGCTCGCGGTAGTCGTTGAAGAGGACCGGATCGAAGTTGCCGCCGTTTTGCTGCGTTAGCCAGTCGAGGGATGTATTCGTAGAGGTGTTGTTGTTGCCGCTGGTATTTGTGGCGGTAGTGGTTGATGATGATGAGGAGCTATTCAGTTGGGCAGCTTTTGGAATTGGGTTATGTGGGTTTCCGCAGGCCATACTCAATTTCTCACAGAATGTTGTTTCCGTCTCACCGTCTAACGAGCCACTCTTACAAATGTATTTGTCGCCATTAGGTGCTGTGGTGATTGTGCCCTCAACCATACCGTTCGTTGGTTCAGGGGTAGTTCCGGCCGATGAGCCGGGACCATGCTGCGATACTGATGACGCAGATGGAGAAGAAGCATAGTTCTGGCCACCGTTCAGGCGGGGGGTATTCTGCAAGCTTGACGATAAATCATTGTTCTGGTTCTGGTTAAAGGCTGCGGTTGAGATATCTGATTAGTCCATGCTCCCAAAAACACAGCAACGCCAACCATTGGACTAGCGATAACTCAATAGTCCTCACCATTATTAGTATTGGTAATTGATTTCTTAAGTTCCTCGGACGCAGCTAGCGTCCCTCCAGCGGCATTCAATCGATCGAACAACGCGCCCGACTTCAACCCCGAATTGTTCTCCGGATTTCGAAGGAAAAGGCCATTGCCAAACAATGGGAATTCAAACTGGAAACCACCGGTGCCAGCGGCACTATTTTTGCTAAGAAAATTCGATGCACCACCAAGCGGTGGCGACCCACTTTGTCCCGTGGTATGCAATCGTCGTCGGTACTCCCTGAGCTCGATCTGCAGCCTCTCTACCTGCGCACGCAAAAGGCTGTTTTCATGGTTGGTCGATTCCGATGCCTTCTCCAGATCTGCCACCTTTTGCTCAAGGTCTTTGAGGTGTTTTTCTTTTCGCTCTCTGAAGGCCCTTTGAGCTGCTCTATTTTGTGCTTTGCGCTTTGAAGTTGGCTCTGACGTTAGCGGTTTACGGCCTGGCTTCTTTGCTGTCTTGTCATCTGTTTCTAGGAATTAACCCAACCATTAGTCTCAGACCTCACCAGATCAACCTGATAATAGCCAATGGGCCCAAGCTCATTTCCAATCGGGCTAGGGATGCGTTCAAGACAAATAGGAAGGAAATTAAGGCTTGCCCAATGGGGCATCACAATGAAAGTGAGAGAAAAACGATTGAATAAAATCCAAAGTCATGAGATGGCGCAACGTCATTGAAACTAAAGGGATAGATGACTGATGAATTTATATGGTATGTCTTTATAAAATGCAAGCTTGTACAGTGCAACGGGCGGGGAGGGGGTAGAAAATGGAAAAACCCACCTCTCCTTTTTGGTTCAGCATCATGTGGATCAGCACTTGGGCTCCCATCTTCAGCCTCAGGTGGATTTTTCCTTTTTTCACCATCCTTTTCACCACCACTATTTGATGCCGAGGCCGGAGTCCCAGCATAGCCATCCATATTTTTGTCGGCATCACCGCCTGAAAGTCCCAAGTCATAGTCCCAATTATCAACATCTAAATCCTCACCCCAATCTTGGTAATCTAATTCCCCCATTAGCGGTGTGCCATCCGAGAAACTGCCGGCCAGGGCCGCTGTTTGAGGTGGGGTCCCATTCCCGTATTGTGAGCCCATTGAGTCCGGGGTGTCATGTGATTGTGGTGGCAGTGAGCGACGATTCGAGGAAATGGATTGGGAGATATGATGGGATAGAGAAGGTGTGTTGAACATTGGGGAAGATGAAGAATTAGACGTAAGCGCGGCGAGCAGGAGATCCTGCTGGTCCGGGGAAAGGTAAAGACTATCCGGTGCTGCCGTAGTCATGTCCTGATTGTAACCCGCTTGAAGCTGGACAGCTCTTCTTCTTCTTGTCGGTCGGCACAAATGTGGCCGGTATAATCCTCCGGAATCTGAATCAACTGACTCGGGCTCCGAGCTCCAGATGCTACCAAAAAACCAAGCGATAAAGTTGAAGTGTTTGTGGCCGAGCGAAGCCAAGCCAAGCGCAGTAACCGCCGAGATATTATAAAACGATTCGATCGTTAAAAGGCTCTGGATTCTTGCCGTGGTTATCAAGAGCCCTTGTTTTTAAGGAAAAATAAATGAGTTTCAACGAACAAACTCGGTGAGGGTCGAAGTATAAAGAGGCCTTGGTAGAATGCCTGACTCAGAGAACCTTATTTTCTTATTTATTTTTTTGAATCTGCGAATCTAGATGATGACGACACCTTTGAAATAGTAATCGTAGAAAGCCGTGAGAATAGGAGATGAAGGCTACGTGTAATGGAAAGGATTACCACTTGGCCGAGGGCAAGCGAAGGTGTTTGCGGGATTCGAAAATGGACTCCTTTGGTGATGGTGGCAAGAGGTCCGGTGGCGGTTGATTTCCAGCAAAGGTTGTTTGAGGGTTTGGCGAATTTGGGGGACAAGAAAGATTGGAAGAGCCTAAGGTGCAGGGGCGAGAATGAGGATGACGAGGACAAGGGCGGGGGGGTAAAGGGTGTTGGATGGAGGGAGGGGAAGGTGTGTGAAGAGGGGTGGGAGACCGAGCGCGGACAGCGTTCGGGGGGATGAAGGAAGCGCGGGTTGGCAGGAAATCTGGGGCTTCTATCACACACACACACACACACACACACCAAACTCACTTTCAGTCTAACCCGGTGGGAAACAGAGAGAGGCAGTCCTTGAGTAGAGCGAGAGCTGCCAACGGATGAAGACGGTGCCGACGTAGAGGAAACGGGAAGTGGGAACGGGTTCCGCTACTAGTTCCGGCAACAGGCTGCAGCTTTCAAAGATGCAGTGGTAGGCGAGGATGGTGAGAGCGGAAATGGAAAGGTAGGTGATAGGGTAGACCTATGTATGGTATGGGATGTTTGAAGGGAGCAGGAGTGGGAAGGAAGGATTCCTTGGGAGCGAGATGGTGGTGGGGATGAATAGATGAATGGAGGAATTGGCCGTTGTCAAGATGGGGAAGCACTACCGTACTCGTAGCAGCAAAAAAGAAAAGAAAAGAGGATGAGGATGAGGAAAGAACTTCGGTATTCGGACCTTCAGAAACCTGCATGTGTTATGGTACAAGTACTTGCATACAGTAGCAGAATGCTAAAATTGTAGTGGTGGGGGGAGGGTTTTGAAAGTTAGAGGTGGTACGGTAGCTAGATTTCGCGCTGCTTGAATGCAGAGGGCAGCATTTCTTGGAGATGGGATAGCGAATACTGTACAGTAAGTTTAGAACAAAATGTAGAGCTATGAGATATGCCCCCCGATGCGGTGATGGAGCTTGTCACTTATGACAGCCTTCCCTGTGATGCGAATACTCGAGCACTGTATCTGTGCCTGTAGAGATGTCTGCACGCACTGTGCCGAGTTGAGGGTGAGAATGGCAACAGGATGCCGAACAGTGGGCAGTTCCCGATCTCTTTCTGCCCTCACTCTCGCCTCTATGATGCGGTAGCGGTGCAACTACAACACCGGACGAGTACATTACAGGATGGAGCACCCTCGTTACACTGGGCAGTATCAATACATCGCAGCAAGCAACGGAGAAATTGTCTGTCCTCCGTCTAACTCCGGGGCAGCCTTTCTTTCCCTTTCTTTGTCTGCCCACGCCCAGCACCCACTCTAGCAAGCTCATCATCAGCCTAGCTTACAAATGCACACTTTTTGTGAGTGAGACCTGGGGCAAACGAGCAATGCCTCCACACATTGGTGGGGTACTGTATGCACTTGTACCATCGATCTGTTTGACATTTTCACTGGCTCTGCCTGCGATGAAACGGCTCTCAGGGCATGACTCCCCCACTCGCCGACCCTCCGCGTTATTCTCGTATCATGAGTCCCTGTCATTGGTTGCGTCCTCACCGTGTGCGCAACTGGAGCCTCGACCAAAAAAAACTAAACATTTAAGGGAAAATAAAAATAGAGGCTTACCACAAGACCGTGCTGCAGTACTCGTACTGTAATATTCTAGCCTGGCATTGATGTTGCATCTTACCTTAGCCTCTCCATCAAAGTAGACATGTCCATGAGATGCCGATACCCTGGTGAACCTTGTCCTAGAGCGCTGGTATGGCACGGTGGCTGATTCATCGTCGTTCGGCATTTCCTCCTACGCGAAAGGTTTATAAAAAGTACCCCCTCTCCAAGAAAGATAGCTACCGGTACTGTATGTCGATGTGAATCGATATGTTGCCGATGTCGATGCTTTAGAAAATTCTCTCGTCAAGCCTCCTGCTCCTATGCCTGCGTATGCCTTCAGAGGAAGCCAGGAGGTGGTAACCTGCCTGAGCCTGGTCAATATCTTGTCCATCCAAGTAGTGCTCGAGTAACTACAGTACGGTATACTGATGATTTTCCCATTATATGCACCACGATGCTGTGCCGAGCCCCAGATCTGTCCCTTGCACCGGCGTTCTACAGCACCAGCACCTTTATGGTTTCCGCTGACTCCGTACAGTACCATATTTGCACAGAAATTACTCAACCTTAATTATCTTGTCTTTGGTCATTTAGCCTTGATACCACGACCTTATTTTTGTATACCGGTATCACGCTTATACTTGAGTACCGTACTCGAAACATCTAACTACCGGTACGGTACTGTTGCATATCCGGGTATAATGCGGAAGCGCTACAGCTAAATTATCGCATTAACCGAACGCCCTAAACAACACACGTAGCAAATCCGCACACCGGCAACTTGCCGCCGATCTATCCTAGGGCACGCCTGAGGACTACCGTACCGGTAGTACAAGACATGAAGAAGGGTGCGGAGCCGGATCAATAAAGTGACCGACATCCATACCGGCACAAGCACCGGCACCATAAAAACTCGTTGAATCCACTACCGGTATCGGATTGCGCACAAGCGTCAGAGATAAAGCTTATGAACAGTTAATTTAGGTTAACCGGCAAAATAATTCCCGTCTTGCGCGAAAACATCTTGCGGGCTTAAACTTTTACAACACTAACGAGACGTCAAGTGTCAGAACCATTCACGGGGGTGTAGGTCGAGACGTATGTGGCGTTCGTTTTCCTTCTGTTAAGATGTTAAGCATTGGTAACGAGTAGGGCGAAAGTACGATACTAACCGAAGAGGACGGCAGGAAATTTGATGGAAGGTATATTAAACATAGAGCTGCTGTTGTTGAAGGTGTGGGGGGAGCGAAAGGCGATGGAGAAGTCGAAGGAGGATGCGACAATCGTGGGAGCAGATTTAGCGTGGAAATAGCTACTTTTGAGCTTCGAGAGGTTAAGAATGCCGACAAGGGGATGAGCCCTCTGCAGATACGGTGTTGCGAAGCCCAGGAACGGTATGTCATGGCTGTGTCAGAGCCCGGCTTGAAGACTTTTGTAGTGATCGCCGAACTGGAGCGCCCTGGGTTCTCTGTTGTTGGCAGAGCCGAAGGGGGGGGCAAAGCAGACCAGAGGCTGGTCCTCAAGGATAGGGACAGTAAGGGCTATCCTAAAATCATTGACCTTTCCATGTCGACGCTGTTTGAAAAGCCCCCGAAGATGCACAAGAATGCTACAGCCCGGGTGTTGGTCCATGCCCGGTTCGATAATAGCTGGGAGACATACCTCCCTCATATATCGCTGCCCCGAGCGCTCGGTAGAGGCTGTGGATAGGGTGTTGAAGCTTCCGAGTGTTGTTTCCGAGAGCTTCCTCATCACTATTTGTGACGGACTGTTACTGGGCTCGTCACTCGGGATCAGATAGTCGGCCCTTGGCAAGTCTCTGTTGCGGATGTCGCGGTTACTGCGGCTTCGCTATCCGAAGGACCAGTCACGGGTGAAGCTATGGCAATGGGAGAAAAGCCAACTCTGGCTCTCATCTCCCCCGTAGCATCTGCACGTATGGCTGCTGTTGCAGAGTCTATCATCAACTTGGCCGCGGCAGACATCTAAGGGGGCCTAAAGTGTGTCCGGTTGTCGGCAAACTGGATGGCAGCTGGCAACCATCCTGGTGAGGGAGCGGCTTTATACGAAGCTGTTGAAGCTATCGGCATGGATTTTTGTCCAAAGCTGGGGGCTAGCATTCCTGTTGGAAAGGATTCTATGAGTATGAAGATGAAGTGGAGAACAATGGTGAATATGAGGTCACCGCACCGGTATCACTCGTTGCCACTACCTTCGCGGCTGTTGAGCATGTTGGCAAGACTTGGACTCCTGCACTGAAGCAGGAGGGAGGATCGGTACTTGCCTTTGTCGATTTGGCACTTGGTAGGATGGAGATGGGTGGGAGTGCTCTTTGCCAAGTATTCCAACAGGTCGGAACTCATGCTCCTGATGTGAAAGACACCGAGGTTGTCAAGGCCTACTTTAATGCGTGCAAGAAACTCAGAGGGCTTGGGATTATCCATGCTTACCATGACAGGAGTGACGGTGGTCTATTTACTACGATCGTTGAGATGGCATTTGCAGGAAGGGTTGGTGTCGACATGAAAGTGAAGGACTATGCCGCTAGTATACACCCTAAAGACATTATAGCAGCCTTGTTCAATGAGGAACTTGGAGTAGTTTTCCAGGTCAGCGAATCCAACCTCGGAGCTTTTGAGGATGCCTTTAGAGATTCTGGGTTCCCAAAACAATACCTCTACCACATTGGGGTGGCCAAGACTCGCGACGACCAAACCATTAGCATCGACCACGGTGGGGACATAATCTACGATTGCACTGCTCGAAGAGAGCTCCAGCAGAAATGGTCTGAAACCTCCTACGCAATGCAGCGTCTGCGCGACAACCCCGTCTATGCTTACCAAGAATACGAGAACATCCTCGACGATGACGATCCAGGTCTAACCTACACCCTCTCATTTACCCCCTCCGATTTCCTTTTCACCACCCTCCTAAACTACAAACCCCGCGTAGCAATCCTCCGCGAGCAAGGCGTAAACGGCCATGCCGAGATGGCCTTTTCTTTCAAGTTGGCTGGGCTCACACCTGTGGATTGGGTAGTCATGGCTCATCACTCGCGTTTTTTTTTTGGAAATTGCGGTGTTTTTGGCCGCACTTGATGCGGGATGTGCCCGCACTTCAAGGTCGCACTGGTACGCGTACGCACTAGCCAAGGGACGCGCAAGCTATATAAAAGCTTCCACACCCCTCTCTTCCCTTCCTTCCTGTCCTTTCTCTTCTTCTTTTTCTTTCTTTACTTCTTCCTCAAGTCATTCCTTTCATCAAGTTATCACAATCAACTACGGTTTTCATCTTCGCTTGATACAAAAACTTTATGTCTCCGCTTAAGCTATTCCACTCCGCTGTGTAGACCCTCACCGTTGATCATTGCCTCCGCATCGAATATTTTCAACATTTTTCCTTCATGTTAAGTGAGTTGGGTTTACGGTAGATATGGTGAGATATATGGGATCAACCTTTTCTTTTCTTTTCTAGTAGCGGTAGGCACCAATGGGCCAATTTTTTTCTCTTCTCCTTTTTATTTATTTTACTTATTCTTATAAAAAGGGTTTCAACACTTTTAGTCGCGCCGTATTTTGTCTACGTACTCGAGCACGCAGCTTCCTCCCCCACACCCCTCGACAACAACGAGCTCTCAACACACATCTCTCATTTTTCCACAATGCCCCGCCCCTGGCCGTTCAGCGGGTCGGGGCGGGGATTTTAGCCGGGGGCCCGTGTTTTTCGGGGCCCCGGAAGCCCGTAACGAACGCTAAGGACGAGGAAGATGAAGATGAGGAGTGTGGTGTTGGCCTAGGATATCAGGGTAAGTATGATAGTGAGGCATAGCGTCCCTTTTGTACGCACCAGCATCTAACCTTTGCAGGAAACCGTGGTCCAGCGGCCATGGCCGGCAATGAAGCCGAAACAACCCCCGGCATTCACGAGGATGCCCCGGCGAATGAAAACCGCTGGTTCCTCTCGAAATTTACTAACTAGTCTTCTGGTAAGTTGGCCGAAGAAGTTCCCCCCCGCGCCCCCGTTCCTACTTCGAGTGGATTGAGACCTCTGAGCGGCATTCATCTTTCTTCACGTCTTGTTTTGAATATTAACAATGCGAGTAATACTAGTTTCGGTGCGGCGTTGGGGGGCCGTCTGTCGATGGCATTGGGGAGACCTCCGGTCACGGGGTCCCGTTGAAAGTTGTCGAAGAGTATCTTAAGGGACACCTCAACCTCCTCCATACTGATATTCTGAGAGAGATGAGGGCGCACTACGAAACGTCACCAAAGACCGCAGAAAGCACGAATCGCGTGTTAAAGCGCATTGACGATCTATTTGCCAAGCTTAGGCGCTAGGCAGGGGGAGGGAAGTTAACAATGGCCTGAATTGTCAATAATCGCAACTTTTAAATTAAGTACCTTTTTGCACTGATGCCCTACAAATTCCAAGGCTTAGCGTAAATAATACGAGAACTATAATATCTCTTTGCTTGTCTGCATAAGGGCCAATTCACAATTAATTACAGCCAAAGTAGCATGGACCGAATCGCTAAGTTCCTAGCTACCTATAGGCGAAGTTTGTATAATAACTATCAGTATTGAGAATCTTGTTGTGCTGCAGGTTTCGTTGAGAACAGACTTCGCTCGTCTTGCTGTGTTTTGACGGGTACTTCACCCAAGCACGAGTAACCTCGCAGGTATATCTATCACTGCCTTAGATTAATATTAAAATACCCACTACTATTCACAAAGTTCTCATACCCTACTGTGTATCCGTGGCGGTGCTATGGCTGGTGCGAAAGTACCATCGCAACTGAAGATCGCTGGAGAAGGTACATTCTCACCAGCCACAATACTGCCACAAATACATGCTGGTAAGAGAACTTTGTGAACAGTAGTGCCGGAAGTGCACCGGCACTGTGTACTCGAGGAGGTCGACTTTGAAGCGAGCCATCTTTCGCTACGAATTCAGCATTTTTGTTTTTTCTGCTGAGTAACGAGAGAGATTAAAAAATGGAAATGGCGATGCCAAGACCACAAAGCCGGAGGCGAATCTTTTCTGGGCCATCACCAACTGCCTCCTTCGCCATTCAATCACCAATCTGCACGCCCCGACTATTCAAGCGAAATCATTCTCTCGCACTGTCCACCTTATCCGATCTACCCCCCCCCCGATATTTTTCAATCCAAAGTAGAGTTATGGAAGCGGAACTGAAAGAATACAAATTACAGGTAAGCCTTCCCATCCCTTGCCCCTTCCCCTCTCCACCGGTTTGTCCATTGATGTTGACTAACGTCTCTACTGCGTCTTGTTATAGCTTGAGTCTGTTGAAGCTGCGCTTAAAGCAGATCCCGAAAACCCAGAGCTGGTAGGCCTGGTCACGGAACTGAAGGAGGTTATCGCACTGACAGAATCCGTTCTCGCCGAACAAGCCGGCCGAGCACCGTCCCCTCCTCCTCCCTCCCACCACAATCGTAATCACCCCAATCACAACAATAAACGGGATTCGCCCAGTACTTCAAACGAGGTAGGAGGTGCAGGAGCGGGAAGTAATAGTATTTATGCAGTTGGTGACAACGTCCTCGCGAGATGGACGAGCGGTGATAACCAGCTTTATCCAGCCAGGATTACTTCGGTGATGGGATCACAACAAAACCCAGTCTACATCGTCAAATTTACGCAATACAACGCTACAGAGACTCTACATGCACAGCATATCAAGCCAGCTTCAAACTTTGCTAGCAAGAAGCGTAAACTCGATAATTCACCTGTTCACAGCAATGGAAATAACATCGGTCCCTCTTCTGCTTCATCTACCCCCACTGCTTCTGCTATCTCTAACAGCGCCATTATCTCACAGCCTGCTACTATAAACACCGAATTGGCAGAGGCGAGCAAGCGAGAATCCAGTAAAGCTGCTGATGGCCCGTCGAAAATCCCGAAAACCGGGCGGAAAATTGCACAAAAGAAGGTGCTCGAGGAGGGCAAAAAGAAGTGGCAGGACTTTGCTTCTAAGGGTGTAAAGGGCAAGACTGGGAAGGCCAAAAAGATAGGCGAGAGCAGCATGTTCAGAACTCCGGAGGGTGTCCATGGTCGAGGTTCGTAGGCGTTTTATACTTGGCCACCGTTCCCTCCAAATACGTATTATGAGAATTATGAGAATTACTGGCTAACTTTTCTTCTACAGTTGGTTTCACGGGGTCCGGACAGCCTATGAGGAAGGATGTCGCTAGGGGGAAACACGTGTATCATCAGGGAGAGGAAGAAGACTAGGCTTTTGAGAGCGGGAGTATCTTTTGGGGATTACTATCCCACCCCTCCTCTGCCTTTTCTCGTTTTCTCATTTTCTCGTTTTATCCTATCGACCGCCTCAAGCTGACGGATGCTTTTTTTTCCTCTTCGACCATAATCCTACATCTATCCAATCGAAGCAAAAGTTTTTTCTAAATAAACGACAAAAGATGACTAACGAACATCGGCCTTTTTTTCTATCTGGGAAGTTCAGGAGGCAGTTTGTACAGCAAGCCTACAGTCTCTTACATTTCTTCGGAGTTTGTAACTGGTTTCTCATTATCTTTTTTTTCTCATTCATTTTCACGTCACATTTACCGGTATCAGATCTGTTGCTAAGATGGGATAGTGAGATTTGGTTTCAGTTTTCCTGCTTCAATGGGGCTTTGAGAAGGCATGGCCCTGGTATCACACCAGATGATCGAGACTGGATAGCGCTGTTTTCTGAAAACGTTCCCCATACCCATACCCTATTCAATTTTTCTTCCGTTTCAAGCCGTTTGATTTGAGGATGACGCTGATTAATACGTGATATTGCAATGCAACGTTGACAGCTATTACCGGGGAGCCTACTTTGAACATTTTCCGGTACCTCCCTTCTCATAGCGGTGTCCGGTCGTTCGCGAACGTAAGCGAATTGGTTTGGTAAGGTTATAACAGGTCGAGGTTGGTATAACTCCTGATATTTTGCCCACTAAACAGCCTATCGCGGGCGCTATAAAGCTGTTTCTCTTATTACTGAATTCGCATCGGCCTACCTAAAATGATGTTGCGTTTATCATCCAATCCTTCCAGATGTCGTAATACGTTTGTAGAAATGTGCTATCTTAATTTATACGCTCTATCTAAATTCCAAATCAGCCTCTGGTGTATTATTTCTCTAGTGACATCCAGTTCCAATATTATAGAAATTTATGCACACGGTACCATTGACACCTCCGAAGGATCCAAATCACATGTGAGACTCTGGTCATACGGAGGTACAGCCCATAAGTATTGTATGTTACAC
>QOVD01005213.1:0-23788 GCA_003521225.1 Tuber microsphaerosporum | reverse complement strand
CAAGGGGGACCGGTTAAGGGGGGACGGGAGGTGCCACGGTGGGGGCTGTTGGCCGGATAGTGGTGGGGGAAGAAACCCTCAAGGCGAGGTCTCTAAGCGAGCTCTGGGTTTCTTTACCCAAAGAGGAGATGGCGGAGTTGGTGGCGTCAATGGCTTTCTGCACTTCACTGGTTCGGGAGTCAAGCACGGCGTACATGTCAGAGAGCTCCTCAATTGCCACGTGGACGGTGCGGAGGGGTGTAATGGATTTTTCCAGCCTGTTGAAACGTCCGGTAACGGAGACGAGCCGTTGTGTGGCGGAGGAACGCAGGGAGATCAGAACCGGTTCCCCAGGAGTAAGGGAGTACAGTTCTTCTTCCATGAGGTTGGGGATAGGTTCGGCAGCGCGCCCGATGAGCTCCTTTGTCTCTGCAAGGAACTGAGCTATTGTGTAGAGTCGCTGTGAAGGAAGAGGAGTGGGGGCACGGGAGGAGTGCTGGGAGGACTGGGCCGAGGGGTTTTGGGAGGCCATTGGGCCTCTGAAGCCTGATCGCAGGCGCGAATTGTGTGCGTTGAGGGGGGGACACCAGAAGCTGATGGTGTTGAAAGATGTTTGTAAAGTTAGGAGAGGGAAAAATGCGGAGAGGGAGCTTGTCCTTTATTTTCTAGACAACTGCTCCTTATATATATACAGCTTGACGATGTGCTTGACGCCGGCGGGTGAATTGTGAAGTGGTTTTTCGTTACCAGAAATCAGCAGATAGCGTTTTTCGTTCCTACAACACTGCGCGAGTACCAAGACACTCAGAACCCTATCCTCTCCGATTCCCAATTCATCAATATATCTCACTTAATATTCTCAAATCAATCCGGTGAGTAACCAGCCAGTGCCATTCCTACTCGGGGATCCCGTGCGCCAACCCGAGGATTCCTCTTACGTCAACTATTTTAAACTCTAGTGCATCCTCTCTCATCTGTGCTGTAACAAGGCCAGGTATGTCTGAGAGGAATCCTGAGTTGACTGCACTCAAGATCCAAATAGCAGCGATCCGACGCACAGCATTCCCACGGGTGTAGGCCTTGATTTTGACTGGAACCACAAACTTTACTGGCAGACGGCCCCTCAGGGCAGCATACATATCTTCAGTACCACCCTGGAACCAAACTCAATCCTTTGTCACTCCCCTGGTTCTCGAAGTGTAAGGCTCCGGTGCATCACGCACTATGGATTTTGTAAACGTGGCTCTCTTGAAACGCTAGAACCAGGAATTCAAGTTGTTTTAGTAGGTCAACCGCGAGTGATCAAACTATTGCATGATCTTCAGGAAGCGGGCACTCCGTTTGCAGGTTAAGGCGGCTCTATCGGAATAATTCACCACATATAATCTCTGGTGAGACTCCCGACACCTTACGAAAATCCAAGACGTTGGACATGTCGTCTTGACGTTCTTTCAGGATCCTCCTGTTGATGACTAGTAGTGTTACGCACCCTATGTACCCTCTAAATGTTGCAGGATATCCACAGAGAGTTCAGCTCCGTGGTGTGGGAGAGATTTGAGGTTCAATAACCTTATTCAGATGCCCTGCTGATGATTGTAGCTGTGGACAATTTGGCGGGTGGCATTATTTTATTCCATAGTCCCAATCCGTTCTTGAGTTGTTCCTGGTGCGCTAGCTCATGCTCTCCAAACTCTATGAAATACATTGGTATATTGTCAAACTGGTGTATATGATAACTAAAATGAGGTAGTAGATATATCTGGATAAAGTTGAATTGCGATTCAATAGGGATTAAGTCTATGTGTCAGGAGGCCTCTCTTCGCGATCGTTATCAAGAATCTGGCGCTGGTTAGAGGGGGCCAGAGGCTGGCTCTTCTGCCATCTCTGATATCCTATCTCACTCTGTTGCTCGTCAACTTTGACCAGTGATGCTTAGTTACCTGAAACTACAAAAAGATACCTTTCATCTTGTGAAATTGGTCGAGATATCATCCATATACGGTATGGTGTCTGACATCTGGCTTCAGTGTTGTGCCATCAGACGGAAGTCAACGAGTAGTGGGATGCATCTGTGAGCAAGTTTGAAAGGTACCAGTTGTGAACTCTGTGGCTGGCACAGTGATAATGCGAGAACTCCCAAAATACAACGCCCCAGATTCCTCATCTCCTTTCTTGTCCCCTCATAACCTCGCTGTAGGGTTTTTTCGGTATCAAAAATGCAGCCTTTGGCAGGAAGGTCTTCCACACGTCGTCAAAAGCCAGCAGTCAGCCATCTTTCTTGAGAAAACATTTGTTCCCATCCATCATGTGCTTAAACAAGCCGAGATAAAATGTATGGAGCATGTCGGGAACGTGCAAGTCAGTCACAGAGACCCAGTGATGCCCATGAAACCCGTTGTGGCCCAAATTGATACCAAGGCCGCAGAACTTGATGTCGGCGCTATCTGACTTCGAGCCTGAGAACTGGTATTCATACCCATATTCCTCATATCTTGCATGATCTCTAGCTCGCTAATTCTTGATGTTGGTACCTGATTCCCCGTGAGGCACCTCATATATAGGAAAGGCGTTGGATTACAAGCTGTGCAGTTTCATGTTTTCCAGATGGTCGGCAACTGATGAAGACCTGATTGGGAAGCACCTGTGAACCTTCCTGTCTGCGCAATCAATTGGGACGCCATCGAGCGTCATTTGCTGCAGGGGCGCAAAAGTTAATTCCAATACGTCTTACGCTGTGTTGGCGTTCACTGGTCTCTGGTCTTGATCTGTTTTGGTGGACTTTGAGTGTTTGGGTGCAACAGGCAATAGTGCGAGAAGCAGAACAGTCAGTGATCCAGGGCTATTGTGCCTGGCCGACAGAAGAATTCCAAGCGTATTATAGACAGACCACACTTTGTTGTCACTGGAGAAGTTGCTGAGATGGGTCTGATATGAGGTTCCAATAATGGGAACTAGAGTCTTACCAGGGGGAAGTGTCTTCTATAACTAGTCTGCTAAGGTTATCCTGAAGGAGGTTGGTGTGCTGTACTTAAATGTGCAACTACCGGTCCTCTGTGTGAATTTTGGCATAGATGCTTTCCCTATTAGGATCGAATTCATGCTGCGTCGCGTTGGCAAAATTATCTCTGTATGTGATCTGGGGCAGGAGATATCTGATACAATCTAGGACGCTACAATAGAAGAATGGCAGAGTACTTGTTCTATTCTCAACATCTACTTCGAACTATTGCAGATACAGACTGTAAAGGTCCAAAGACCTGAGGTGGTTCTCCAGCGTATGCATAGAGCAATAGCCGGCCAAGGCAGAATTACCGAGGCCACTTGAGAAGTATTCATTGATTCGTGATTTAGGTACTTTACCCTGAATGAACCAAGGCGCTAGATTGAAACCGTGGGCCCTACTAACCAGTGCCCATGGGTTCTCACCGAGATTGCTGTTTTCTTGCTCTAATCCTTCGACGTCACCAATTGCATCTCCGGCGTGTGGATAATGCTCCTGTTTGCAGGGTAAGGAAGGCGTAGAGTTGTCTGGTATCTCAGGATCAGCCTTGTGAGCAGTCAATGCGTCTTGATCCTGTCCGATGGTATCGATATCGGATTCATAGTCGGTCTATTGGTGCTCGCTCGCTTCTCCGTTGTGCAATATGCTTGTTTCCACACCGTTGATAATATCCCCTGACAATGTATATTGGACGGGGGACGCGAGCACGTTGTATAGATTTCTGTGCCCAGTTCGCACGTGATTCTTATATATCCAGGACTGGATGTCTTTTCGTCTGCTAAATGGCCATTTGCTAGGCATGGTGGGAGTCAGCTCAGACTATATTGTTGGCTTTGTGTAGATTATAGTGTACCTGCACTGCGGTATTTAGTCTTGAGCTCAATGCCTGTGGCTCGCACCCAGAGTCAAAGGGTTCAGACGCTCAGAGGAGGAACTGGTGGTCCATGGGGTTTAGCGTAGACGCCACATGCCGTGATCTTTAGTTTCTTTTAAGATCAGAGACCTAGCTGAACAAATGTGCGTATCATTCTTTATTCAACTTGAATCAGATAATGTTTGTGTGCGTCACATTTGCCTATTCTTAGCCAATCTTGAACACACAGCTTGATAGTTTCAAATCCTCTAGAACCTCTGGAAGTTGTATATATGAAGTCAATTGAGTACCATAGAAGGGACATCATACCCAAACTCATCCCATATTCAGAACATCCATGTTCAGCTCTACTCTTTCCAATACTTGTATCTCTATACACCAACAGTCACCGTATATGTCCCACAATATTATCCACCTACAATACGTCTACAGGCAGAATCCAGCAGCACAGCCAGCTTAAGCGGGAGAGACCTGCCAACTTCCACCTAATTCTCTTGTAGAGGTGATAAGCGCAGCCCGACATAATCCTGGGGGTCAGTCAATCACCCACTATAAAGGAGCCCAGGGCACTCGAAATAATAATGAAGGCGTGCTAGTGTATCGAAAAAGATGGCAAGTTGTAAAAGAGCAGTTGGTAGCAAGGAACTTTAGGCCAATTGCTAATTTCCCTATGAGAGAATTCCAGCAAATCGTCGCCAAAGTGAGGAGAGTTATTCATGAGTGCAATCAGCTCGCCAGAACATCAGCTGGGAATAACCTGGCTCGTATACAGGAGGCCAATGAGGCAGTTATTCAACTTGTTAAAGACTCTATGGGTAAGTTGACAAAACAACCACGATAAACAGTGACCTTCCGCGTGTGCCTAAGGGCCACCCTATCCCTCAACTCAACCAGCCAAGAGTCCCCACTGTGCAGATGATTGTTCCCCAGCTGCTACTAGCTACAGGCGTCCCAGCTCAATAGGGTCTTGCTTCCAGTGATCCCAACCTCACGCCAGCTGCCCCAAATACTCTCCCAGCAATAAACCAACCACAAACTGATGGACAAGTCGGTCCGGGTTTCGTTCAGGTCCAAGGACTAGGAGTACATCCTCAACCTGAACCTCCGATTAACCAACCACAAGCAAATGGACAAAGCATTCAGGGTGTCATTCCGGTTCTATGACTCATTGTACCTTCTGAACCTCAAAGGACAATTAAGCAATGCGAAGCTCAAGGACAAGTCCTTCCAGGTGTCAATCCGGGGCAAGAACAAGGAGTACCTTCACTACCTGAACCGCCAATTATCCTACCGGCAGCACAAGGACAATTCGTGCCTGTTGTCATTCCGGTGCAAGCATATGAAGTACCTGCTCAACCTCAAGTGGCGATTAACCAACCGGAAGAGCAAGGACAAGTTGGCCCAAGTATCGTTCCAGTTCAAGGACTAGTTGTACCTGCATAACCGGTGAATAACTAACGAGAAGCGCAAGGTCAAGTCGTCCGAGGTGTCGTTCCGGCGAAAGGAGAAGTCATTCCAGGTTTTGTTCCGGTTTAAGACCTAGGTGTATCTACTCAACCTCAACCGCCGATTGACCAACAGCAAGTGCAAGTACCAGTTATTGGAGATGTCATTCCGGTACAAGATATAGAAGCAGCTGGTCAACCACAACCGCTGATAACCCACTGGAAGCGCAAGGACAAGCCGTCCCAGGTCTCGTTCCGGCCCAAGGACTAGGCCCACCTGCTCAATCTCAGCCACCAGTTAACCAATAGCATAGGCAAGGAAAATTCGTCTGAGGTGTCATTCCAGCTCAAAGACAAGGAATACCTGCTCCACAAAACGCTCCCCCTCCGGTGGGCTCGGCGCAAGCACCAATCATACTTGATACCCCAGCTAGAAGCTCGGCTGGCAGCCCAGGAAACAGCCCACATAACAGTCCAGCAAATTGCCCCCATTACAGTACAGAAAACAGCCCACATATCAGCCCACATAACAGCCCTGCGCCGCCACTAATCATACCTGATAGGCCGGTAAATCTCCGGGCGCCACTATGGGAATGCATTTCAAAATACTCCGGGTTTGTTGGTTTTGCACTTATTGACTGAGGAGTTACAGATTGCAGCGCTCTACTTGAACGGCCACTTGTAGTGCGTATTGTTTGGATCCACCACATGGCTGATAGTCCAGCAAACTACACGAATTATTGCTGGCTCAATTGGCGTGCTGTCAACGGGGTACTTTTGTAGAGTTGGATTCCTATAACATCCGTGGACTATAAGAGATGATTACAAGATCTATAACACATAACACAATTTGGTACATACTTGATGCACCCTGTGGAGGACACCGACTCCTACGAGAGTATCTCCACATGCCGCTCTCTTGGATCAATTATGTCTTTATGGATAACGATGAAGCGGTAAGGGCCTGGCTCCTGTCGAATCTAGTTCTTGAAAACCGCTTGATCTCTTGATCTATTGTTATCATCAACATAAAGTTAGTAGGGAACCCACACCGCCGTTGAGGGGGCACCCCTATCTTACGCAAGGTGCTGTCACCAATTCCTCTCATGAAGCGGTAGCTGGAGTCCAATTGCATGGTGGGGCACAACAACAGGAGGCTAGACCGGATCCCGGGCTGGCTAATGAAGCAGGTGAACCGCAAGAGGGAGGTGACTGTGACGCTTGACTTGTAGCATTATCTAGCGCGTAATCAGATGACCCTGGTGCTGGGGATGGACAAGAGCGTAGCATTGGGATATTACCATTCCCAGTTGGAGAGAGAAGGGAATCCCCTGCGAAACACATGCACCTGGCCCTCAAATCGTTGAGCTTGTTGAAGATATAACATTCGGCGGAATTGGGAGAGCCTCCTGCTCCAGGCGACATGAGACGGTAGTGCAGAGGTCTGTTCGATGATGAAAGTTGTGAAGAGCATAAGTCTTAGAGATTTCGTTTAGTTTCCATTGCTAGGGGATTTTTCGACAGCGAGTAGGTACAGAAGCGCAGTGCTTCCTTCGATGACAAGGAGCGTCACAGGTGTGATCCCAAGGAATTCCCTTCCTGTTTGGCTTCCGAGAGTTTGATGGATTTGACGGTGCGTCTATTTTTCACAGAGTCTACCTAGACCAACTATGCTATGTTAGTGACATTGTTTAGCATTAGTATTCTTAAAGGGTTCAAATAGATTTCGGATAGCCTCTCGTCAACTGATCAGTTCACCTTTGTCTGAGTTCGCTCACTTTACCAATAACGTCTGGGGTATTTGGGCTCATTGATGGATTCAATCTTTGATGTCGATGGTGTCTTGACAGATGCCGAGAGACTATCAAGTTGTCTCCTGGTGAGGCTTAAAACCTTATTTCATCACACTCGGTGGATATCCCATTTGTGACTCAGAACTGTTCCTGATTATTTTATTATCTGTGTTCTATGTCTTGATCCATTTCAATTCATGGATCCACTATATGGCTACTTGATCTCCTCCACGATCCCTGCATCCCACTTCAACCTGCGAAGTCGGTGACCACTGTACTCCGCGCTCTTTGCTTTTACGGGACACACCCCTAGGGCTAACTCTCAGACAATGTACCCCCAGCTTGGACGAGCGGTATATAAGGACCCCTCGTGCCCCTCCTTCCGCTTTTGGGTTCCCACTCTCCATACATTCCTCTTGGTCCTACTACTACGCTCCCACGTCTAGCGCCAGATTCCAACCTACCTACGTCAACCTCCGTCCAAGATCCTCGTCTCTCAGTTGACCTATCAATAGACTTAATTTTTCTCCTCTTTTGTTTGTTTGAGTTCCATTTGATCTAATGATCATCAACTTCACCATGGCACCTCCGGGCTCACAGAAATAGCAGTTACATAAGGGAAAGTAAGTAAACTACGTATATATATTCATGAGCCATTTTAATGTTTTAATTTGTCTTAGATGTCCTGCTGCGCAGCCACAGAAAATTGATGCCGCAAGCAGAAAATAAAGAAAGACTCTGCTGCGTATAGTCGCTTGTCGCCTGGCTGAGAAGAGAGCGTTAGTAATGACGGAAAGCACCAGATTCAGAGTTGGGGGATATGGTGCTCACAAGAAACCTTTTTGTAAACAGAAACCTCGCGGAGCGCATTTACTTTGAGCCAGCCTTCGAAGACTCAAGTACTGGGTAGCTCAATAGACACCTCCACCTAGCTTTCAGAATATGTCAGGATAACAATCGAGTACAAATTAAGAGTCTGTATGGCGAGATTGCGTATGCCAAATCGTGGTCTGGGTTCTTTGATCCAGGTATCATATCAAGTGCCTACACAAATTGACTTGCGCAGCTCAAGGCCTATATGAGAGCCCACTACCTTGACCCCGGCCACTTGACAGACACCCAAGTGGATGCAATCACGGTCTTCGCTCACGCCCTTTCACACATGAAAGATCACATCACCCTAATTAAATAAAAGCAGTACACAGATAACATTGGGGAAGGCACAAGTCGCATGCGGATAATAGTTAAAGACTCTTCTAGGAAACTCCACAAGTCTAACCTGGGTCGAAACCTGGCACACACCGCTGGTAAAGACTTTGCGGAATCTCTGAGTTGGTGTTCATTCGGATCTATCTCCTGCTACCCTCGCTCTAACTTATTTTGACTGAGTCTCCATCCTCAACATATTTCCCACAGGCCGGCAGAGTCCGGATTGTACGCCGAACGGGTGCCCCAGATGCAGTACACCTTTTCCTCGACCATCCCTGGTGTGCTAGCCACTCGGACCGGGAAATCAGATGGGGTCTCCTAGCAACACCGAGCATGAAATATCTGATCCTAGTGATTAGAGGGAAGCGTATGGATCAGGAAATCGGATGCCACTCATATCTGATACAGGTGACTGGTAATGGTGACCTCATGCTACGTCAAGAACCCGAAAACCCACTCCCCCTGCGATAGCTCATATTTCTCCATAATAATATTGACATTCAAGCATGGCTCCTTGCCAACAATGGCCAAGATCCTCTCAATGTCTTAGTCGTCAAGTCACCTCATGATAATGGAGAGGATAAAGTCGACACGCCCGAGCCTGTCATTGGAAGATCCCCATTTCTCAAACGCAAGGTTTGGGAACATACTGTGCGGGCCATGCAAGCGGATGAGGATGAGGATAAGGGGGAGAAGGGGGAGGAGAGGGAGGAGGAAGAGGGGAGGAGGAGAAGGAGGAGGAGGAGGAATGGCTAGAGCCCAAGCTGGAGGAGAAGAAGGTGGAATGGCTAGAGCCTAAGCGCGAGGAGGAACCCCAAGCGCCGCGTGCCTGGAGCAAAATCATTTTGGATAACGTAAGTATGGAGACCTAACGGGGCGTCAGGTTACATAAAGATCAAAACACGATTGCGAATTGATGACCTAGAACGAGGAACCGGAAGCTCCGGGCATCTCCACACGCTGGAGGCCTGCCCCACGAGAATTAGAGGAGGAACCCAGAGCTCCTGGCCCCTCAACACGTTGGAGGGCTGAACCACGAGAAATTGAGGAGGTCCCCATATCTAATCCTTCTGCGCCATCTATGCAAATGAAACTCCAAGACCACCGCAAGGTTTTACTGGAGATGCCCTGGATGGCTGACTACTTAACAGATACTGGGCTGGCAGCTGTGCTGCATTTACGACTTGATGGTGCCCAAGACTCCATTCCTTCTACTCTACCTGAAATCGGCGACGAATGTCCAGCCTCCCCCGCCGTTGTTCAGATTGATGCCCGTGCTCTCACAACACCAGTTCAAGTGAGAGAATAAGCAGCTCGCACCAATGAATACCCGCCTGCCACACTCTTAGCCCCGACAGAACCAGCAGCCCCGGTGACACCTTTGGCGCCCAGGGGTTCTTCAACGCCCAGAGTTCATAATACCCCAAACAACACCCAATCGCCATCGCCCCAATTGCACCATTCAAGAAGACAAAGGGCTTGACAAAAATATTTTTCGATTTCCTCACTTATCAAGGACTTTTTTTGTTTCTTCTTTTTTCGCAAACTATTGTATCTTATACTAGACCTTATTTTGCTTTGGTTGGAATTTTGTAGTTTCTGATTCATTAGTGAGCATGGGATAGTAAAGATATCATTGCCCACTCTTGGTTTAGCATCCTGTATCCGGTCAGGTTAGCATTAGTGATAACGCCTACGTGCGTTAACATCCGAGAATTGTTTTGCTGTATCAGTCACTCTGCGCATTCAGTCCCAAAATGGTCAACCACCTGAGCATGCCGTGAATACAGATTTCCAGATGTTCAGTGGTTTTGATTCGACATCGGAAGATGAGGTTCGATAATCTTAATCCGTTTCTGGCCTTGCAACTGTCTTGCTAGAATTAGTGTCGCTAACTGATTCTCCTTGTAGCTAGATTCTGCTTAGCCCCTTACCCTAGCGACGCCCAATTCATCGAACCATTTCAACCAGAGTCAGGACCATCATGATACCTAAGGAGGTCGATATTACGATCATAATGTTGAAGAAGCTGAAACCTTCTTTCTACAGGCGAATATTCTCTTTCAATAACCAGTAATAGTATGTGATTCTAGCAACCCCGCCTAAGTCCTAGGGTACCTAAACCCAACGCGTCCTTTGACAATAGCCTCAGATGCCTTATCTTCACGACACGAAAGATACATTCCCTTGTTGTATGTCCTAATTCCTGTTTTGCCTAATGTTGATCAACCGTTCAGAATTCCACCATATATAGACAACCGGAAGCCAATTCATGCAGCCTGCTAACTCAACAAGTGAGATATCTGAATGGGTGTAGACATGCAGTCGTATCTGATGGCGTACTATCAGCGAGATTGAGGTCGACAATACAACGAAACCAATCCAGCATCTCGCCGAGTACACTAGTGACCGTGCAGCTATCGTATTTGCACCCTGCACCACCAAACGTAAGTGGACAACTCGAAAGACCACTCAAGCGCTCCCGAAGAAGGACTATTCAAGGGACGACATATACCAATATCGAGACGGACCCTGATGCAAAAGGAGTATGAGAAACAGTTCGTCCAAGCCATGAGAGTACTGATTAGTACCAAAACTCCTGGGGATCACATCAGACGGAATCGGATACAGAGGCAGACGGGGATGACAATGATATTCCAAATGTTACTGGAGCAGGGCTGAGTCATCGGTGACGAGCGGCAGCTGGACCAACAACCAATAGCATGTGTACTGTGCGAGTTTCAGCCACCTCTGGGTCACAAGAGGCAGCACTCGTTAGGCGGAGGGCAGCAGTTCCAGGACTTATAATGCCCGATAGTGGGTATACTCTACCATAGCTCCCGTCGTCCAGCCTGGCACAAGATTCATCCCCACTCTACACTAACAGTGCCCTTGCCTCGGTGGTTTTAAGTTTGAGTTCAGCCGGTGAATCGAGTACGCCACACCATGAAGATATGTAGCCGAGTACTCTGTCAGGGCGGAATGCAGCAAGAGGAGTAGGGGCAGCTGTAGTAACACGGGCCAAGGCACTCATTCTCTGGTACACCCTCTTTGATAACCCACTCCTAGGCGTAGTTACTTTAACGTCTCAGGTACTCCATGCTTGGCTTCTACCGGTAAATCATATATCTGATGCAGGAAATATGGAAGTATCGGAGGAAAGTATAAACATAGTAACTAGACTCAGATACACTGGGATGACGTCCCCGCCGACGTTGAGTATAGTACTAATTGTGAATGATAAGCAATTGACTGTCAAGGGTAAGAGCCCAGTTTGTTTCCCACATAAAAGATCAGATCGGAAAATTATTCGATCTTCCGGAAGATCACACGGTGATTGCGCGCTAGGTAGACTGCCTACTGGAAAAGAATAGGTTAATTTGCTCCCGAACGGATATGCGGTTAGGGTGCGCTAGTTGGCGAGACTTCTTCCAATAACTAATACGTATTAAACTCCTTCTAGAAATAGAACATTTGATTCTGGGCGCCCCAGATCCCCGAGGCCATATAGGGTAAGTACTTTATGAGCAAGAAAATGTCTGGGATTGTCGAACCTGATTGTTTTGGGCGTATCAATGACACAATGATTTGCTGAACATGTGCAATCCTATGTCATGCCCTACGAGCATGCCAATCAGGAGTATAAAAGACATCGTGCGAGTACAAGCCTGACACGGTAGGAGGTCAGCCCGATCTCGAACCCACCTCGTGTTCGCCAGGACGCTAACATGATTAAAACCAGTTAAGACCTCTTTGCCCTGCAAACACAGAGGTGTGCCAATTGCCCAGAGAGGATTCCGGCGATGATTCTAAACAATATTGGTGGGACCATCCGGGCCAAGATGGAGAAGAAGCACGGTGTGCAACCAGATCGCCGCGAGGGGTATACGGACGATTGGGCAGCAGTGGCCGCTAAGCTGCAGAATCACGCATCCAGCCAAGCTACCCAACCGGCAGCCCACCAAAGTCATACTTACGATGATTGGGCACCCGCAGCAGCGGAGCTACCAAGTCAGCCATCCAGGAAGGCTACAGGATGGCTAGCACACCGAATTCAAAGTTCCAGCAGCCCGGGCATTGGGACATTAGTGGGGCCACAGGATTGTCAAAACGATTGGCAGGAGAGTGACATATCCTGTGATTTCTGCGAAACGTCAGCTGCACGTATTCTCAGATTTCTCGATTCTGATCCGCTGAGTCCAAATAGTTCTCTTGAGGTTATCGACAGACTGTCGTTGGACAGGACTGCGAGTATTACTCTATCGCGACATCTCTCGCTGAGCCATAACGTAATACAGCGGGCACAAGAGGGGACAAGCTATAGTTAGCAGGAAGATGTGGAACAAGGGCGCAATGGGGGCATTGATAAGGGTAATTAAGAAAAGAAGTATGTGTCGCGTATGTGCGTTCCAGGAACTGGATATTTACAACATAAACAGAGCCTGGTGCACGGGGGCTGCACTCTTCCAAAAACAGGCCAGTTGGAACGATAGGGTTTAGATAGAGGCCAGTGGGGAGCACATGTATGGTGCTCACAGGGGGCGTCTGCCTGCCAAGCTCCTTGCTCTATTTAAAATTAGGGACTACAGGCACAAGGAAGAGGTCTACCGGCTCACCGGTGTTGAAATGATGAGTCTGGTAAACTCTGTGCGCCGGTCAGAGAAACACGGCCTTGTAATGATTCAGCACAGGGATGCCGCCCGATAGTGGACAATTGTGAATATAGGGAAGATCTTATGCTTGGCAAATCCTCTCCTGAAGACAGACTAGCGCTTGATCATCCACAGCCGAGTTGATTTAAGGACCTTTAATGAGATCTATTAAACGAACCTAAGGCGGGAGCCTTATGAACTATTGTGTACATATGTAAAGAAATAATACTATTCGAGGAGCTATGTAGCCCATCCTCCAAAGTTCAAAGTTACCCCCTATACCTCATGAGGTATATGAGGTATGTGAGGCAAAAATAGAAAACTCCCTTTGATGTAGAGTGTGTTCCAGCCGTTATATATCTTGTATGAATCTGGATCAGTCTACCCGTGCCACTTACCCAAGGTTTCTCCAATTCACCGTCCGCGCTATGACGTTCAACAGCACTGATAGATTTTTGCCCGGCGTAACCTGATGTTTTTCCGTCCGCCAGGAATTCTCCGGTTTCACCATCCCTCTTCACGAGCCACCCATCTTGTTTTTTCTCTTCATGTAGTGTTCTGGACCTTTAGCGTCCTTAATCAGCCGTATCCCGTTTCTTTGCATTTAATCCTCCACACTCTATCCAGAACTCGACACTCTTGTCTCACCTTCTGCCCCGCCTGTCCAAACGCTTTACCGTTTCTCATCCTCAATAGACCGCTTTGTGTCTTTTTGATCTTGCTCCTCAGCTTTAGTGATCCCTCACATATACCTTTTCCTCAACCCGTATTTCATACTTCGCGCCTTGCATCGACTCTTCTATCTTCATGACAACCACTATTTCCCCATTTGTCCCTTCCGTACCATGACGCGTCCCCTTCCTGCCTTTTATTCCTTATCCGTTCATGGTTTTCTTGAATTGCTACTTTCTTCCGGTATACTTTTGCACTTCTATGAAGTCTTGAATTGCCTTTCTACATCAACCTCTTATGAGCCTTGTTGTGATACCTCGCTTATGTCTTATCATTATACGGATTCTTTGTTTACATCTCTGGGCGCCTTGAGCATCTCATATTATTCCTATTTTGCTCCTTTACTCCTTTACTTCTTGACTTTACAATGTGACTATTTCGTGTTCAAGATATCAATGTTAATTTACTATTGCTATCTGTGTGGTGCCTATTGGCCTTTATTGGTCCTCTTCAGGACCTTCTACGAGCGCGTCGATCACATCATCAACCTCGGAGTCTGAATTATCCTCCACCTCACTCTCCTCATCACCAGAAACCTCTATCTCCAGATAAGCTGCAGCGTCTCGGTCCTCCAGTGCAGAACGAGATTCATTACTTGACCAACCCATTCTCCGGAAGCAAGCGTTTTATTCGCTTCTTCGTATCTTCAACAAGTTTCTTTTGGACGGGCACTAGTCATCGCTGCTATGTAGCCCTTTGGCGCAAGTAAACATCTAATTTAAATTAGTACAACTGTAATCCAAGCCTTACAACGTCCAATTTATTACATTGAAAGGACAAAACTCACTTTGTGCAGTTTGAGCACAGAAATCTCCAGGTTGCACGAAGGTTCCTCTGCACCACGCCTTTAAGGCATAGTAAAACCAAGCTGCTGTAAGACATATCAATACACCATTGAGACGGCCTAAGAACTAGTTATCAGTTCACCCTCGCTTCTTGATATTACAATGCGACTTGTTGTATAGTAGTTGCGCTATCTCTGGTGCACCAAACCGGAATCCGCAATTGTGGTCAAATTAGCCTTTCACAGCTCCTTGCACGACTCCATGAGGTAAAAATTACTTCCTGCTTGCTTGAAAGACACGTAAAACGATCATCTTCAAGCAAATAGATGATCGATGCTCGAATTTCTCCTCCTTGCTTGTGGAGGAGGCCACAAAAGTCTTGTACTGTATCCGTCGTCTCTGAGAGAAGATATGACTGGGCGCTGGATTGCCTTGATTTCAACTATAGTAACTAGATCTGCTTGGAATGAGGGGTAAAGAGACGCTGATTGGTTGTTTTGTACTTACAAAGGTCATAGCATGCCTTTGCATTGACAAACCGGGTCAGCCAAGCTTGATAGCTACTTTCGCCCAGTAATTTTCCAATAGCGAATCATTTTCAGATGGCTTCACAAAAGGGTTTACAAACCAACCATGATATCGGACTAAATTTGCTGCATTTTCAAATACTATCCTTTTCTCACCTCGCATAAAATTTGACCGATCTGAAAGTGAGGTTACAGTATCAACAATATCAGACATGGTATCGTCTTCTATAGCCGTTTGACTTTCATTTGTATGAATTAAGATTGGCTGCGAGCCCAAAAGTGAGGTTGTGAAGTGTGGTGAATTAACCCTACGATGGCCAAAATGTACTTATGCATGCAGGTTCTGTGATAAAAGCGACAAGATAGGTCCACAGAAAGCCAGGGATGGTGAGTCCACGGTAAGCCTTGTTATTAGCAGATAATATTAAAGGCCTCAAATTCTCAATTACAAATCTCAGCCTTTTCACCCGTTGTGTTTGTAGTAAATAATCTTGACGGGGATGTTTCTGGACTATTCGTTGACGCTGAGGAACCTCATCACTATCCTCATCGATATCTGTAGCATCGTCGTTGCCAAATAGATTTGTTTCATGTTCATCTTGTTCCGATGGAAAATCAATATCTATCACGGAAAGTGAAAGCCTTTGAGAGGAAACTGATGCTCGTGGGATTCTTGATGCCATTGCTAGAAATTTATTTCGTACTGTGCATAGTTAATATATATCAGCTCTAGAGTCCCAAACATATCTCTGCTCGTATTCCCATTCAGTTTTGCTGTGTCTGATATAGAATTTTAGGGCAAGGTCAAATGGTGAACAAGGTACACAAAGTTGCTACTATACGGAGTTGTTTACATTCAAGAACATTCTGTTGAGCACGAATCAAACTCATTGAACATTGGCATAGGTGGTCTGTGCATCACGGGCCCGCACTCGAAATTCTAAACATATTTTAACATTTCCCGTCTGAAATAATACGTACATGAGTCCTGATGGGACCAAGTGGAAATTAAGCTTTGGAACGCTTAATTGCCTGACTTATTCTCATAATACTGGCTCAATATATTTTACAAGATATACCCGTGAAACGTGATGTAGAACTATGTTTGGTCAAAGTAATGCCTGATACTAGCTAAAACAGGACGTCTAAAGGGCTAAATACCACTAGTAATGCTTGATGCCCAGGACCACTAACAGAAACTAACATCCTATGTATTATGGGTAAAGAGTAGAGTAAATGAAAGTCCTAATCAGGACGACAAAAGGAACAAAGCAACCTCAGAAAGCAAGAACAATCCCGAAACCCAAGAGATATAAAACTAGAACTAAACCTAAGAAACCAAAGAAACTAAAGAAACAAAAGAAAACAACCCAGAAAAAGCCCACCCAAGACGAAGTCCAGCCTAAAGAAACCTCAAAAGTCTAACCTGTAATCCAATATCACACCTAAGGTGCCTCACAGCCTGGAGGGGGGATACCATCCAGAAGATGAAGAACATGGGCACTCTGATCCCTGTAAGAGGCCATATAGGCCGGGCATTGTTTAGTAGACGCCCGGGAGATCAGCTCGCGAGAATGGGTTTGGAACCTTATACGTGCCTTTCATCACTCGGGATTCTTCACTACCAGCCAGCTTGAGACCGAGGGAAGCCCTTCCGACACTTTGCACAGCGTCTCAGTCATTTTCCAGCTCAGAATCGGAATCCGGTTCTGTGTAGAATTTAGTTATATCGAATTGGCCAGGCTCCAAGTAACGATCCCCACGTCTGGTGAGAGGGGTATTCGGACCAACAGGAGGAGCATCCGGATGGCCACCCGCAGGGGGAGCTAAGGGACGGTGGAAACAGCAGGCGACCGTAAGAGGTCTGGCACTAGACAGACGAATCCAGTTATCGACTTGATTATCATCGATCAGTTTCACCTGATGGGTTGCATCAGGGGTAGCATTGAGAGGCAGGATATCCTTGAGGATACCTACCACCTTTCGCGGTATTCGTCATCGTCAAGATACCGACACACAGCCTCTCCCAGCTCTTGAAGAATGTAGTGCCTGAAATTTGCCAACCAATTCCAATTCGCCACTCCACCAACAGGAACAACCCAGGAGAGAAAGCGTGCACTGCCTTGGGCTGCCGCAGTAGTTTCAATATATATAATTTTGATGGGCTTCTCCTGGTAGACGGTGGGAGGGGGACGAACAATGGCTACAGGGTGGGTGCCAGAAGAGCCGGCGACTGTTGCTTCCCCTTGATTATCGGAATTGATACGTGCTACTCGACGTGACTACAAGGCTTTTTCTGGATGTCCGCGATAAGTGAATCGAGGGCTTGATGGAAGTTGGCGAAGGGGCCCATATGGCAGCTGTTGAACTTGGACTGGAAGCCCTGAAGAGAGGTATGAGATACGGTATCCATTCTCAATTTGTCCCATGTCGTCTCCCGGCACGTCCTCTTAGTGGTAATCTTCCTTTCCTTAGACTTCTGCAGGATGAATTTCATAGTGCACGGTATCTCCTGCCGGTAACACTGCCACCAAGGCCATTAAGGTTCAGTTGGATTCTGAATTCCACAGTGGTAACTATCCTAGCAGCCAATTAGATCTAGCAGCGAAGAACAGTAGAAATAGGACGGCAGGAGGCCAACCTGAATGAATAACGCGGTAAAAAAACAGAAATAGTAGGCCTTTTTGGAACAGGAAATTAATCTAACGAATTTAGCAATCACTAATTAGTTTTTAATCTCATGGTGGAAAGGCTACTTTGAGCTGCTGCGAGACTTTATTAAGCACTTACAAGTTGGTAGATCTTGTTCAATGTAGCAGAGAGGTGGCTGAGTATAGCAGTTTAACCTAAAGCAGTATTAGCGATTGCAATTAGTACTTGAAAATGCTTGGATTTACCGTCAAGGGTTTTGGTAGAGTTGTAGCCTCCGGAGATGTAAATCAGAAAAGCCGGTCTCGTATGACTAGACAAGTAGTATTAAAAGGCGCTTGAGAGCAGCTAAATTGAGAGGTTGTGAGTCGTGGGAAGGATCTCATGAGAAAGGTGGCGAGGGCCGAGGGTGAGGCAAGATGTTATCTTAATACTTATTAACTCAGATCAGATCCGCCGAGAAGGGTAGCAAACATATCTTTAAACATCACAAATGAAGTTCTATGAATGTTGTGTAGTAACATATTTGCACAATAACGAGGTATGTTGGATATTTGTTGATACTTTATTTATCCTCTTCATACCTTCTAACGTCTTCTTACCCAATCTAATAAAGATAATATTACAGAATGGTAGAGAATGGTACAGAATGGTACAGAATGGTACAGAATGGTACAGAATTGTACAGAATAGTACAGAATAGTACAGAATAGTACAGAATGGTACAGAAACGTAGAGGAGTCACAATGCCCATACTGCAGTAAAAAGTACAAGTCAAGTACATGGTAGAGAAACCACCTTGAGAAGGAGCACCCAGCCTTTGTACGGTCTCTTCAGGTTGTCCAACAAACGAAAGAAGACCAAGTACAGCCTCCACATTCTTTTCCAGAAGCGAACTAAACAGATGAACTATACAATTCAATCGAGATCCAAGGTATAGATTACTAACCACAATCAGACCTCAAAGTGGCCGAGTCTGACATTAAGAGTCTTAACCTTTCTGATAGAGAAGATTTTCTTACAGACTTGGTAGAATCACGGGCACCAACAAATCACCACACTGCTGGAAGAGTTCTCTGAGACGTTGCACAACATCAAAGAGCCGAATCCGAGTTATGGGCACACTTCCAAGACATCAAAGACTATGAGCTTGCTCAGTGGTTTATTGACGAAAAGGTACCAAAAGAGCATATGGAAAGGTATTTTAAGATTTGATTGGGGCCTGAGAACAGTACAATTAAATCCGCATATTGTCTTCTTGGTGCCTTAGATGAACAGGAATCAGGCTTGAGAATGAAAAGTGGGAAATATGGCTTGCTATCATTCACCGAGTTGGTAAGCATATTTATTCTATTAAATACCTGGTTTAAGTTAACCGAGAACAGTACATTGATGATGCGGACGAGTGAGACATAGCAGCATCAGAACAGATATTTTTTTACCGGAAACCTGTCCATTGTGCACAATCTCTGCTGAGTCAAAAATGCTTCACTGAAGATATTGTTTATGCCCTAGTAAAGGATTGGAATAGCGAAAGACCTCCAGCGAGAGTTTATTCAGAGAAGCATACCTGGGATTGGTGGTGGGAGACTCAGGTAGGTTATAATAGGACGTTCTAAGGCTTTAATACACTATAGTCAAGCAAGGATTAACGAGTTGTAAAGGATAGCCTACCTGAAGGAGCAACACTTGTACAGGTCATATGTGTCTCTGACGTTGCATTCGTAACAACCTTATCAGGAGATAAGAAAGCCTTGCCGGTATACAGAACTATTGGTAATATCTTATTGAAAACCCGAAACAAATCTTCTAAGCATGCAACTTTCCTATTGGCACTTTGACCCGTCCCACCCAAGATACTCTGAGTAGCATCTTACCTTTCAAGGCAGGGACAAGTGAACAATGAAATCCTTTGTGAGCTGATGGAAGTCATTTTTCCTCCTTTGAACGAGGTAGCGGAAACCAGAATGGAGATTGAATGTGCCGATGGCAAGGTTCGTCATTGTTTTCCACGTCTTCCTGCCTGGATTGCCCATCCTTTGGAAAATGTTAGATTATATGGAAGTCAGCAAAATCAGTATGAAGTTTGCGAGACCCCGGTACATCAGTTAGGGTCTGATACTGGACGTTGTGCAGCCATACGTGAACACAAAAAATACAAAGCACTTTTTGCTGAATAGTCCAATGGCAATATGGATGCTGGTGAAGATCTCATTAATCGTGGGTTTAAGTTGCTTCCAAGCGTCATTTGGGGACTTCCAGCGATTCACCAGGCCTACTTACCGAAACCAGATATCCTGCATGTTGTCTACCTAGGAATATTTGAGCCTCATCTCATGAAGTGGATAATTGGATTTCTCAAGAAGTACAAGATGCTGCAGGCTTTTAACAGTGTTTGGAAGAGTTTGCCAGCTTATCCCAGCTATTCTCCGCCGAATAAAGAGTACAGTAGAGTTTCACAGTGGACAGGCCAAGAGATGAGAAATCTTATTAGGCTTCTTTTACCCTATTTGGCTGCTGCGCCATGTCGTCCAAATGCCGCTAATCTTCTTAGTTTCACTAAAGCTTTGACTTGTATTCGATCGATTGTCGACTTCACACTAATGAAACAATACCAAAGTCATACTGAGGTGACGATTCAATATCTTGAGCAGTATCTTAAAGCTTTCCACTATCACTAAGATGTCTTTAAGGAGTATGGGAAGGATAAGTCTACAGTGCAAAAGGTACGGGAGGTAACTGCAAGGATATGGTGTCTCAACAATGAGACGCTCAAGTAACACAGCCTTCAGGGTCACTCAGCAACTCAAAGACGTCGTATTGCAGACTAACAGCATCAATAGTTAGACGGTGTAGTGGCTTATATATATGATGAAGAGATTAATTTCAACTTTGTCAAGATTCATCTCCTAAGTCATTTGCAGACCGTATACGACAGTTTGGAAATATTCAAATCTATTCAACCGAGTCCGGAGAGACCAGTCACAAGACAATAATCAAAGAAGGCTATAAACAGTCGAATAAGAATAACGCCAGCTATCAGATACTAAGAACGTATCCGAGACTCGATAACTTCACAATTCACGAAATGAATGTCAACGCGGATGATATTCATCCGTCAAGTGACGAACCAAGGAGTAAAAAGGACCAACGACAGATCAGATCCTCTGTTAAGTACCCTCATGGGTACCGACTAATTAGTAAAACCAGTTGCGGAGTTTGACGAAAGGTTGAAACATTTGCCCAGGTTCTTAGTGGACTATTATCGGAGGAAATCGAGGGGTTAAGTTGTTTACATGAGGATTCGATTGCAAAGTTCCTGATTGAAATATGCCGTGTTTTAAGAGTTCCGGTAAGGAACTTTCAGGACCCTAGAGAGGTTACATGGCACCTTCTCCGTTGTACCGGCAAGCAGCTGTGAAAATCGACGTGATACACTAGGAATGATTGGGTATGGGTGAATTCTGGTAATGAGGATATCTACGGAGCACTAAGACGACTTTATCCGGCGCGTTTGGTATTAATTTGCAAGGTTCATGAGCTGAGTACAGGCTCTGTTGACAGGCTTGTACTGGTAGAAAGACTTTATGCGGAGAATTCGGAGAAGCTAAGAGATCTTAACAGACTGGTTACTGTCACTTTGGGGTCGGCGAGGAGGCCTGGAAGAACTGCACAAATTGTAGTAAGCATTAAACGTATCATGGGAATAGCGCATCTAGTTCCATAGGGTGCAGGGGGAGGGAATATGTGTTGGTTTGTAAATAATAGAATAGATTTAGGAACATTTAATAGAATATATTAGATTGTAAGAATTGTGATAAGAAAGCAGAATTTGATGTGTTATCAAGGTGACGCGTAAAGGTCAAAATGAACCGAAGAAGGATAAGTGAAAAAGTATTTGAACAAATGAAAAAATGATTCGAAAAATGAAGAGCCAAGGAATGCCAGAATAAGTAAATAAGATACTAAAGAAGACGAATAACGTCTAAAAGGGACTATTTTGGAATAAGCGAGGCGATGAGCGAGGAAGGAAGATTTAAGAAGTAAAAAGATGTACATGTGGTGAAGCAACCGTGGGAATGCTGTGAACTCGTAGGGGAGAGTTTGGCATTGCCAGTATCCACATGGCGACGAAGTCCATAACGGAAAAACAGGGGGAGAAAGAACAGGCACACGTTGCACGGAGTTTCAGGTCAGGAAATGGTTTTTCCGCATGAGCAGGGTCTGGAATAGGCTGCACAACGTCCTATTGGGTATGAGGAAAAGAGAAAAGGATTATGCAGACCGAGCAAAAGCGGGTAGCTTAGTGCCAAAGAGGTGGGGGCAAGGCAAATGCGGACTCTGTGTGCATGCGTGGAAGGTACGAGGAGTTGCACAGAGGCTAAAAGAAGACGTGGAATGAACAAGGTCTCAACAAGGTATCACAGGTATTGAGAGATATGGCATTACTAGCTACGACAGGAAGATAAGTGTATAGTATATGAGGAAGAATGTTTTTTGCTGATACCCTTATTAGAGGCTACGTTGCTCTCTCACTCAGCCAGCACGTCAAGAGAGCAGTATATTGATGCTAGTATAGTAGAAACTAGAATTGAAATAATAAGGAAAGAATTATGCTTCAGTTGCACCAGGAGTGCCAGTGAGATACAAATATACTACTTGTAGGCGTTGGATAGGCTGAGGGCTACTGTAGCGCTCACTTGAGACAGTCTGGACGTCACGAACGCACCCAGCAGGGGCAGGGAAAAGGGGCGTCTTGTGGAGGCGCCCTGACGTGGGCAGGTGTGAGAAAGAAAAGGGGAAGTTAGGAGGTGGGATTGAGGTTTGGAGAGGTGAGGAGGCAACTGGACATCGGTTGGATGTGACATAGCGTTCAGACGGAAGGGGCGTTGAAAGTTGCGTTAGAATATTATACAGACTGAAGTGCGTTGAAAGTGGCATCAGGATGGATAGGATGTGGAGGACGCAAAAAGTGATGTCGGATATGTCAGGACGCAGCGCCAGCCTATCAGACGCAAGATGAAGTTTTGCCGATGTATTAAACCATACTAGCTCATTAATACTTTATTGCTCATAAGATTAGACTTTTGGTTATTGTATTCTAAACACATAGGCTTTCCCTCCTGAAATTTGTATATTCAATCACTCTAATAGTTTATGAAGTTAACACTTATTCTCTCTTTACTAGTAACAAGTATTTGGAACATGAATCATAGACTCCTCTATCACTAGCTTTTCTGTATAGCTCTCCTGTTTTTATGCAACTATGACTTGATAGTGCCTGTACTCTTATTTTGATTTCCGTATCATGGATAGTGACTCAGTGGCTTGCCAAGGCCTCGCTTACCCCGGCTCCGGAGATCGATTTGCATACGGAGATAGTGGATTATCCCATAGCCTGTCGAGACATTCAGTCCAGATTAGAATTTTGGACACTAACCCACTTAAGTAATCGTGATAAGAAAAACGTATTACACACAAAGAGGAGTAGGTCTCGTCATACCGCGAAATCCGTACTGCTCAGTATGGCCATGATGGAAACGAGAGAGTGCGCGTAGATTTACTCCCAGTTACTCAAATGGGTTAGTGTTCAACATTCTAATCTGGACTGAATGTCTCGACAGGCTATGGGATACGAGGAAATACGGTAGGACAAGTACCGGTGTGAGCGAGGGCGATAGCATAGGGTAGTTTGGCAGTCGTATGGAGAATTCTCTCCCACTGTGACTTGCCCACTAGTAGATAGCTTGGCGTGCAGAGGTTTCCTCTTATAAGCCACCTTCATGTTTCTTAGTTAGCCAAGCAACACACACACCCTCCTCCCAACGATAAGTTCTTCACCTCTTGTGACGTGTCATAAAAGGGCGAACGGGCCTATCAGCTTTGCATGTTGTTCCTTGTCTCTATCTCTGAATAGTTACAAGTCTTTAATTTCAAGCGGATTTCCCTTGACTTTAATCTTTGATTTCGATCCTTATAACATCGATTTCATCTCTTTTTCGAGGCTTTTTATCTTTTCCTGTTCACTGGGCTTCCTTTCGATATGGTTAAGTCAAAATCCTCCTCCTTTTCGGCTACCTCTGTTGCAAAGCAGGGGCAAGTCCTTTCTCGCTCGGTCGAGCGCGTTCTGGCCCTCGAGGCT
>QOVD01005179.1:0-11312 GCA_003521225.1 Tuber microsphaerosporum | reverse complement strand
TCTGCCCTTCCATCCCAAGCGAATCGAATCCATTTCCGCCACTCAACTAACCCCTGGTACCGCCCCATATGCGTACCCGTTACTGTTATGCTGCACCAACGCTGACGTATGCCACGACCCAATCCTTGATACCACTCGTCATTCGCCAAGACCGGTTTTTGATACTCCATTCATGTGGTTGTGAGACACAACTGATAGTACTCGAGTGTGTCCTGGGGGTGCGTTATTTGCACTCTCATACTGTAGGATTTATTGCTGCCCGTACTACTCATTCTGTAACTTACCCGAGTGTTATGTCTTTCTTCCCCTCCTACGATGCAGTAAGGAGTTCGGTGCTGTGGGTGGCAGGATTTTGTTTTGCCTCGGATGCTTTACGGAGTAGAACACCGCAGAATGGCTGCGCTGTTTGCAGAATGGCTGAAGAAGCAGCCGGCAGGGGGATGGGTTGTCTGAGCAACGGTTTGTGGTTGTGCATCTCAGGTGGCGCCACAGTTGGATGGAGAGGAATTCGGAGTTGTCTCTCCCTAGTAAATTTACTAATACCGGTAGCACTCGAGCAAGGCCTGGCGTTGTTTTTCTTTGCTTTTTATTTGCCTACTGTACGAGAGCAGGTTTTTGTTTTTGGTGTGTTTCTCGCCATTTTTCTGGAGGGGAGGAAATTTTGGGCCAAGTTACCTGGTATCATACATAAATTTAGTCCAATTATTCAAGTTCTTGCAGTGCCGTACGCGAGATTCTGTCAGGCTGCCCTACCGATATGTGGGTAAACGAGCGAGCCAGCGAGAGGTTTTCCTTTTCATACCCGTACCGGTGCATGTGTACTAGGGTGAGCATTAATTAGGGGTCTCACACCGCCGATTCACGACGGTTCAAAGAGGCGGTTTGTAGTTCATGAACCAAGAACTGGAAAAATGAACCGCAGTACTAGTACCGGCTCTGGAGGTGATACTCAGGATGTTTTGATGGTTCAGTGGTGGGTGGGACACTGTTGACTTGTACAAAAGAAGGAATAATCACCCACCACTAGCAATGAAATTTTTATTAGTGTAAAATTTTGTTCTCCAGGCAGCAGATAAACCATCTCATGAGAAAAGAGAAGTTCTTGATTATAAAATAGGCAAAATGAGTACCACAGTAAACCTTTAATCTGTACCGCGAGGTCTCACACCATACTGCGCTGAACCTGCTAGAACTGTAGTACGCATCCCGGACCTGAACCATCGGTCTGAGACCTCCTAATGAGGCGAACCCAGGACAGACGAGGCAAAAGTCCCACAGAAAACCCAAAGAGAATAAAGTCCTGTATTATACTTGTAATGAGGCGAACTCAAATTTTATTGGCCATAAATTCCATAAACTTTATCCTAGCTTTACTGGCTAAAATTACGTGTGTGTAACCATAGAGACAGCTAATCTTGGCTCTATTTTTCATGGTGGAAAAAAGTCAGGCGGACTCTTGATATAATATGATGGGTTGACGATATTCGACTCTTTAGTTGGCTGATTGGTCCCGGAGCCAACCAGAGCACTTCACCTCACTTACCCATAGTCCCCGGTACAGTATGGTACGGTATTCTGTCGCAGACAGGTAATCACAGTGGCATCGATCCCATGAAAGGATTTCGGTTATCACAACGAACAGATACTTGGGCGTAAATTGAAGATTGGAGCGGAGTGATATTGATGTCTATACTATTATACAACCACGACTTTTGGCTGTTACACCGTCCTCGTCATGAATTCGCGCCCGAGTAGGTGGATTGATATTTTAATCCGAGTGACAGTCTGTGACCGCCTCCATTTTATTTTCCCAGAGGGCAGCATTTTGACATTCTCATTAATAATAATAAAGAAAAAAAAAAGACCCGGGCACCGTACCGTGAAAAAGTAAAAGTATCAGAGAAAAGAAAGGGGGGGGGTAAAAGTAAGGGGAAAAGGAAAGACAAGAGTGAGAATTCTTTGTATGGTACAAGGTTCTCCTACTTCCTACTCGGGGTACTTCCCGTCTAACATTTCCATCCCTAGTCCCGGAATCCCCACATTAGGACCTCCGCCTCCGCCGCTGGCGGAAGTATTGACAATAGTGGTGATAGTAGTGGGTTCGGTGGCTTTCTCCGTCGGCGGGGAGAACATGAATGCTGCTGCTACCGGGGCTGCATCTTCACTGGCGCTCTGTTGCTGCTGACCTGCGCCTAGAGGTGAGGTAGCGGCGGTAGCGGTAGTAGTTGTGGTAGTAGGGGCGGGAGGAGTGGTAGAAGTGGCAGTATTTTCAAGATCTTTCTCCTTCTTCTCCTCCACATTAGGCGTATCCGGCTTCGAATCCTGATCAACGTTCATAAAGTCATTCATAATCGTATCCTCCTCCTCCTGCGCCCCCACTGTTGCCGCCTGAGGTGGTGGAGGCACATCCGCAGCGCCATCAAGCACATGCGGAAACCCCATCTCCGACTGATGCGAGGAATCGGTGCCATTCTCGTCCGGCATGTTGCCTAATGCGAGATTGAATTCATCGTCGACAGTTGTGGATCCATTTAGGTTCCCTCTCGCATCGTCATCTTGTTGGTTTTCGTTGTTGTGGCTATTTCCATCCTGATCTTCCGTCATGATCGTGTCCGGGTTTGGTTGGCCATCACCCTCGGCTACTATCCCGCCCATTTTGATAATCTCTTCAACGGGCAGGTCGTGCTTTGCTAGCATTTTCTTTTCGACCACTTTTTTCCCAAGGGCGTGTTCTACGTCACGGACTATTTCTTCTACTGCTGAAAGGTCTTTGATTGCGGCTACGGTTGCGGTTGTGGCAGGCTCAGAATGACAGTCTTCCATTTCGTTGCCGGGGGTGTAGACCTGGTGGCTTTCAATCTCGGGTTGTTGATGCTGGGGGGTGAGGCCAAGGCCGACTCGGAGTTTTAACTCAGCATCTTTGGTCGCGCCGCTCTGCTTGATCTTCTGAAGGCGCTTCGCGTGGGCGTCTTGCATTCTAAGCATTTCCGCTTCCATTTCTCTGATCTTGGCCTCGACGCGGGGGCGGAGTTCCTCCAGGATCTCAGCTTGGGAGTTTTCCTTCTCCCTCGCCGCATCTCCAGTGCGCGGCGCCTTCGGGATGGGCGGGTACGCAGGTGGGTCCAGGAGACCCTTGGTCACAATCTCTAGTTCCCCGCGCAATCCAAGGCCTAAGTCAACGGGTGCGATCTTATCGATTGCGTAGGGTGAGCCCATAATTTCCTCCATCCACTCGTGATGCTGTATGTACCGGGTCGTCGCAATCTCGCGCGGGCTGAGATGGTCAAGCATGTCACCGCGTGACGTGTCCTCCTCTTCATCGATTGTCATTGAGGGGTCGACACCTAGGGCGGCTGCCTGGGCTGCTGCCGTCGCGGGATTGTGGCCACCGGGCAGGGTAGGCTTCAATCGCTTTGCTGATGGAGGGGCACCACCGGGGGCTTTGGCGTTAGCGCGTGCGGGCGTGTAGTATATCTGCTGAGCCGATTGCGGAGGCTGCGGGGTCGCGCGAGCATTCATCGGGGAGATTTGTCGATTGTGTTGAGGGGTTTGGATTTGCATCGTTGTCTGTTGCTGGGCCTGCATTTGGATCTGCTGCTGCTGCTGCTGCTGCTGCTGCTGCGGATGTTGTTGCTGCTGCTGCTGCTGATCAGGTAGTGTGATCATAGGCCAAGAATTCCGGTCGGGCAAGTAGAACTCTTTTCTCGGGAGTTGACCCCTCTGGAAAAGTTGGCTGATGTAGTTTCGTGCTGTGAAGCTCTGACGAATACTGCTTGTCAGGGGCACCGTGTTGATGGGAACGTGGTTTTGACGCTCCGCTTGGATGTAGTGTAGGAACCAGAGGTTCGCGTTTTCCGGGGGAGTCGATGGATGGCCCGGTTTTAGGCGATATCTACGCCGAGAAAATAGAGTGTGCGACTGGTTGGGTGCGCCCGGGTTGTAACCGGCTTTGTGGTAGTGAATCTCAATTTGCTATTAAAACCTCCCCGTTACGTTAGCAGATTCCTTTTTCTTCTTCTTTTCTTGTGGTGGTGGTGGCCCTCAAAAACCCTCACACTCTAGATCAGAGACTAGTAGAATCGTTCATGTAATATCAACAACAGCGAAAAATGACCAGGAGAAAGGGAAGAAAAAGGAAAGACGATAAACGGGATCAAAGCAATCTCAACGAATGCGCAAGCTGCATCGCATTTATCGCCCGTACGTAGCGGGGAATATCCTTCACTAGACGGTCAAAACGATTGGACGGAGGTGGGGGTGCAAAAATGAAATGAGAAGGCGGGTATTTATCGCGGATCGTAGCATGGAGCCGCGAAGAACACGATGTAACTGCGCCAATAATATAACGCAGGAGGAAACCTCATACTAGGGAGGCGTTCATTACGTTATGTGGATTTCCAAGTAATATGTATATATATAAAGAGGCTATGGAGAGGGCCACCTCGAACGGAGCTAAGGAGAGAAGAGACGGGGGGGAGGAGGGACGAACATATCCTTTCACTTGAACAGTATGAGGTACCTCAGCGTCCGCCCACACATAGCCATCAGAAGCGCAGACGCCGACCATCTGGGGTGGATTCCACGAAAGCATAAGGGTGCCTGGCAATGGCGGATCGATCATCATCCAGGTAAAGGGGTGCTGTTGAGCGACTTGGGGAGTTTTCAAAAGCAACTCGACCAGGAGCTCAGGCTGTATTGTTTGGTGCTGAGGATATTTCATTACACATAACGCGTGTAGATGGTGTAGAAGCTGAGGCGACACAGATGATGAAGGGTCCACCATATTGAACACTATCTTAGTGAGACGACTATGTTGCGATGAATGGTCGTTTGGGCAGATATGGTGTTCTGGGCGTGTTTATTGGGGGTCGGGGGTGTCGCGAGCAAAGAGTTCAGTGAGGCTGCTGCTGTGGTGAGGTTGGTGGGTATGGGGAAAAACTGTGGCTAATCCTTAGGATTACCACCCGGCCTGCGCTGACTGTTCTGGGATTGAAAGCCACACATTCATCTGAGTTTCTAAGGGCCCGGTTTTCGTCGCCTCTGTAGGGCACAAAATCAGTTGATACTTCCTTCACAATTTACTCCATAAGATGGAGAATTGTTTTTCTGGCTGCTTTGCTTTTTTTTTGCTCTATTTTGACAGGGTATCATTTTTCCCGAATCCAGAAAAAGTTAACGTCAGGGTTAGGGATCGTGCTCACTACCCATTACAGTGAAACTAACATGCGCCTCATTGAAGGAAGCTTTCTGGGCTTGCGGGGATAATGACGATAATAGTGTTTTTCCCGAATAAGGCAAGTAAAGCGGGATTACAGGCATTTTGGTCCCTGATGCAACGGCCGGCGCATCCAAAATTGACACCGCACTGCAAGTACGGTAGTAGATCAATTTATTTCAGATTTTATAGATAGGTAATGGAAATAGGAAGAGGAGGGAGGGGTAGGTTAGGGAGGGGAATTCAAAGAGAGCTGGAGGAAAACTAATGTTTGGTATACTATTCCTTTGTATTCAAAACCGCAGCTATCTTTCTAGGCATTGAAATTTAGGTGTACGAGTATAATACTTATACTTTCCTGACATACAAACTTGAACTATTAACTTAATTTCAAGCCGCTTTGTTCTTTTATAACTACCGTATCGCCCATTTCCTACTATCTCGCTAATTTGCTGAAAAGTTTAAAATATTTTTTATAATTCTCATATCTTTCCACAAAGCATCTATTACTCAAAGTCCTGCCTTACCAGTATTCAATACTTATATCCTAATATACGAGTCAATCTTTTTAACACCATTTCTCTTCTTAAAAAAGGCATCTTTTACTTATTTATATTATTTAATATTTATCAAGATTAAAGCACTATTCACTGTTTTGACAAAGACTTAAGAAGTTGTAATATTACAGATTTCTGTTAGGGTCTGTTCTATGCCCTATTATGCTTTCTTGCAAGCTGGTATTATACGGGATACTGTCACTACATCCTATCATATGAAGTTATACTACTGGATGCTCGTAAGACATCAAGAAAGGACGAGCAATTGGTCTTGGAAAAATTCAAAATTTGTCCTTTTTTTGCAGTTGTGAAACTATTTAACTGTCCTTCTACTATATCATACTCAAAAAAAAGAATTCCTCTAGTAGCAAAAGTAAAAGCTTTTCCACCCAGTATAGAACTAAAATTCTTGTTGATGCGAGAGGAAGGTTGGAATGTGATTAGTTGCATTGCACAACAGCTTCTTGTTCCACTGTGCGATGTTCGGCAGCTGGAGGTGGAAGCGGTCTCGTCAATTACAGTATCCTTCATGACCAAGTACTGCCCTAATAGGCCTCGTTTTCCATTATCGTATGATACCGTACACTTTGCAGTATCATATAACTCGAGAAGGGTCTCCAAATGCCAGAGAAGAACTCACGGCACTCGAAATTTGGGGGTGAAATTTGCAAAGCGTGCTATATATAGCCAAAATTGGCCAGAGCCCCACTAGTTTTGTGGTGGGGTCTGTTTTCACAAACGTCACCATATTAGGAATACGAGTACTTGCACTCGAGTAAGTCGTCGCATGGGGCCCCAGATACCGGTAGCCAAAACGAGGCAGTTTATTTGAGGGAAAGGAGTCCCCATTCAAGTGCAGAATATGTGCAAAAAGAGAATCAAGGGGCTGTGAATTACCGGATTGGTTTAAGGTTATCTGATAACTTTAAGACGGCGACTGTCATCTTACAGTTGGGGATGCGGGTCTAGCCCATCTTTAGATTAGTAATTGATCACCCTTTCCCCACGCTTTGCCATGCAGGAGAGCCCGTGCTGGGCTGTTGGGGAATATACTCGAGTACCGGTACTTGTACTGGTATTACTTGTACCAGTGGATGCCACACGGAGAGAGCGAGATGGCCGTTACCGTGCTGAGGCACAGCCCTATCAAGACGGTCGACGGTCGACGGTCGACGGTCTGCAGTGATTGTGCTGGATGCTGGACCCTGGGAGGGGTTCCCTGGTTATTGGTTATTCTGCCGCTGCTCGTTCGAGCAGACGTGGGGGCTTTATTCGGTTGAGCCTCATTTTAAAGTTGGACTCTTTCAACACAGCACGCTTTACCAGGGGTTCCCTGCGATACTGGTGAACTATTTTGAACAAGAGGAAGAAGGCAATTCAATCCCTTTTTAGGAATTATTTTATCCTCGAGGTATGGCACTGTAGAAAAAAAGCAATATCTACTACTAGATACCGTATCAGACACTGTATCATACTTGTACTTGTATAGTTCTGTGTGTTCTCAAGATAAGCACTTTGTGCCAATTTTTTCTTCTTCTATAGATAGGAACGTTCCACTACGGGCGAGATTATGAATATGTGGGGCTGAAGGATGCCGGTACTCATGTCACTATGACTTGCCGGTATGTACGAGTATACAATTGCAGTTTACGGGCTTGCAATCCCGGGGGCAGTGAGCGATATGGGCATGTTGTGGACAAACCTTTCACTATTGTTCGGAAATCCTATTCTCACCGTAGATGCAACCTACCGTATTCTCGTCACCGATACTATACAGGGCATCCATCCCACTTGCTCTGCCGGTTGCGGAAATTTTTCGTAGTTTGTGATAGCTATTGGTATTTGCTAACCAGAACTACCCCAGATGGCGTGCTCCAATTTTGTTTTTTCCCCCTCCCCCCCCTTTGCAAGGCGCCCCACGCTCCTACGAGGCTTCACTACTTTATCTTCCTCTCATCTCCCTCTTTCCTGTCCCCCACTCTTCAGTCTACTCTCTCACAAGCTTCTTTGATATCGCTTTATTCAATTCAATCTCAGATACTTCCCCCAAGAGACCTTTCATATATAACATCACCGTCACAAGAAAAAATGTCACGCTTTGAGACCCTCTGCTTGCATGCCGGGTAGGTATCCCACCCTCCGTCGTTGTTTTGTTTGTTTGCGGCTCTTGAGCTTTGTCGATAGAGTGGGATTTGTCGCTCACGTGAAAACTTTCTGTAGCCAAGAGCCTGACTCTGCCACTAACGCCCGTGCGGTACCTATCTACGCCACTACCGTATGCTCCCTGGCGCATGTCGAACTGCGAGATGGATCAAAGCTCAGCTAACCCTCTTGAATGGGATAGTCTTACGTCTTCAATGATTCCGCTCATGGTGCACGCCTTTTCGGGCTCAAGGAGTTTGGTGAGCCATCTGCCATTGCTCCGGTTTACACTCGAAAATTTGCTGACCCACTACGATACCCCAGGCAACATCTACAGCCGTATCATGAACGTAACTGGGCTCACTCCTCTGAATGTTTCTTTCCTCTTCGGGACGTTGCTCACAAGGTTCCCGCTTTAGCCTACCGTTGATGTCTTTGAGAAGCGTATTGCCGCACTTGAGGGAGGTGTAGCTGCCGTTGCCGCTAGCTCTGGCCAATCCGCTCAATTCATGGCTATTGCAGCGTTGGCGCATGCTGGTGACAACATTGTTTCAACCTCTTACCTCTACGGAGGAACGTACAACCAGTTCAAGGTCTTCCTCCCTCGCTTGGGCATTAACACTAAATTCGTGAACGGGGACAAGCCTGAGGACATTGCCGCGGCGATCGATGACAAGACCAAGGCGGTGTACATTGAAAGTATTGGAAACCCAAGATATAATGTTCCGGACTTTGAGGCCATTGCCAAGGTTGCCCACGATAAAGGAGTTCCGCTAGTCGTTGATAACACGTTCGGAGCTGGGGGTTACTTAGTCAGACCCATCGAACACGGTATTTCATTCTTATGCATGGTTTGTCACTCGGGGCCCGGACTAACCGCCTGCAGGTGCTGATATCATCGTGAACTCGGCAACAAAATGGATCGGCGGCCACGGAACAACAATTGCAGGAGTAGTTGTCGATAGCGGCAAATTCGACTGGGGAAAGAACGCCGCACGATTTCCCCAATTCGTTGAGCCGTCAGAAGGTTACCACGGACTGAAGTTCTGGGAAACCTTTGGACCAATCAGCTTCGCCATCCGTGTCCGTGTTGAAATCCTCCGTGACCTCGGTTCCTGCTTGAACCCGTTCGGCGCCTTCCAGTTGATCCAGGGTCTTGAGACCCTGAGTCTGCGTGTTGAGCGCCATGTCAGCAACACGCTTGCGCTTGCGCGCTGGCTGGAGAAGCATGAGAGGGTCGCGTGGGTGTCTTACCCGGGACTCGAAAGCCATCCGTCACACGAGATCGCAAAGAAGTACCTCAAGCGCGGGTTTGGTGGAGTGTTATCTTTCGGGTTGAAGGGTGGAGAAGATCAGATCGTCTCAATGGTGGACAGCCTGAAGCTGGCTTCTAATCTAGCTAACGTTGGTGATGCAAAGTAAGTCAGCCTGACCCGACCCCACTCTCATTCCGGATTCCACCCCAACTTCCCCTTCCCATGTTATTGGATTGCAGATCGGAGCGGAGCCAGGGAAAGATTTTTTATTTTTAGCCTCTCTTTTTTTTCTTTTTTTTCTTTTCTTTTCACTTTCGCAGAAAGACACCACATCCCTTGAAAAATGAATGAGAATACCCCGCCAACCGGCTTACTTTGCACAGAACCCTGGTTATCCACCCCGCATCAACCACCCACGAACAACTCACCGACGAGGAACAACTCAACAGCGGAGTCACAAAGGACCTTATCCGAGTTTCAGTAGGTATCGAGCACATTGATGACATCATCGACGATTTTGTTCAAGCCTTTGAGAAGAGCGGTGGAAAATCTAATGGAAACGCAGCGGAGGGTCTCGCAAAGCTGGAAGTCTAGGCCATTAGTCCTGCCGGTTTTCCTATAACCTTTCTACGGACAAGACTGTAGCTGATGGGCGTTTTGCCTTCTTCTCTTTCTCGCTTTTTTCTACTTTCTTATGCTTTATTTCTCTTTTCAGAATTGAATACCGAATTCGTGCACGCTTCCGTTTTGTTTTTCCCGCACTTGTGGTTTTAAACGCCATCCGTTTGCAGCGCCTCATGGGCTTCTGGTTTTGCATATGGTACTCCATGGCCATTCCCTACCGGTACCGGTATGGGTGTGTCCCGTAACTCATACCGTTCGCTTGACCTAGTGTGGTTTGGTGCCGTCAGTGCGTCGTCCGAGATATCAGGCGGTCGATGCGTGTGCTTATGATATGTAGAGCACCGGAAAGACTCGCCCAATCGCACCACCACCATCACAACCACCACGTGCAAGGCGCGGGAATATAAAAGTGGAATGGTGATGCGGAGGAAGAATAGGGCAAAAATCTAGAACACCACTACTCAGTAAAAAGCTATGAATTCGTGTATAGTTCTTGGACATAACTCATCGTTACCCGCAAATTGTACAGTACAGTATTAATACCAGGTCACGACACAGCAAAACCGGACCGAAATAGTAATTATTAGGGGACGGATGTGAGCAATTTGAGTCCTCTGTGTTAATGCTCTCATGGACTCCCCACAAAATTGTATACTCAAGTACGGTAGCCAAGGACCTGGGATCGATATTTTACTACTTACGCATTGACGGGCCTAGGAATCTCTCGTTATGGAATCACTTGTGTAGAGGAGCCTAGAGATCCGGTTTAAGCACTCGGAGTGTAGTTTATATTATGGCAACTCATCTTGAAGGAACTCATTTCGAGGACTTCCGATTTGAGAAATGAATCTACATCTGACGTGTGTATTTGGAAACATATATGTGCAATTTCCATCGTCGCCCCTTCGCCGTCCCACCGGAACGGTGTGGTGGTGTCATACGTCAACTATAATACCAAATTCACTTTTTTTCCCCCAATAACCGGTCGGTGCCAGTGACCTCCCATATCGGCATTAAAAGTCCCTATCATAGTGTTTCGATGATAGACCCGCCCCCAACTCTTCCTAGTATCGATCCTCAATCTTTATCTCCCCGTCTAGTTCTGGCCCGTTTCCACACCCCTCCGAAGCCTCGCACTATATTAGCTCTTAGGAAGGGAGCCCGGCGAGTTCCACCTGGGAGAAGAAGAAGAGTAAGCACCAGCGCGGGTGAAACTTCTTCTTCCATGGGGAGATCTATGTAAGCTTTAATGAATCTGTGAAAGTTTATCCCTCCCCTTCTCCTCCTCCAGGAAGGAAGGAAGGAAGGAAGGAAGGAAGGAAGGTCCCATACAAGTAATTCATGCCGACTCATCCACTTTCCATCCCGGAAAAAACCTCCTCTTCCAGCGTTCGAGCATAGACTATTATACATCGATAGTGAAAATTCCTTCCACCATGGTACAATACATACTAAGACGAAGAGGAAGGAGAGAAAAAAAGAAAAAAAAAGGGAAAAAATAATAATAAAAAAATTCAC
>QOVD01005178.1:0-15347 GCA_003521225.1 Tuber microsphaerosporum | reverse complement strand
GTCGACGATGATTTCTCATGGTGTTGAGATTTCAATCGCCGGAGGTGGAGAGGAGATCGTTCGTGGTTAACTACTCTTCAATCACGGCCCCCTTATATAGGCGTTCCTCCCACAACCCTAACCCTGGTGACTCATACCTTTGAGTCACACGACCTCATGACTCGTAGCGTGTCATGTGCGAAATCCCTCAACTGATTTATTACAAGTCAACTGCGCAACATACATAAAACCAATCATAATCTAAATAACAAGTCATGTGCGCAACTCGCGTCACATGAGTGAAACCCCTGACTCGTAATGTGAGTCATGTGCGAAAGTTCATAAATCATATGACCACAATCGTTGTCATCTGAAAAACATCAACCAATAACATTATACCAATGACATCGCAAGTGCGAGTCTTGTGGCACAAATCACAAACCTATGACTCATAACTATGAGTCATGTGAAACCATATTCCTCGCTTAGTCAGGTTTGTGACATGGGGATGTTCTTCATATCATACCATACACTCTCTACCCTTGCACTGGTCCCATACATCTTTTCTCTTTTATAGTACACATGCCAAATTTATTTCATTTCACTGATGCTTACACACTTTGTACTTCATCTTGTTCCTCTTCAGACCTCATGATTCTCTTAATACTTTTTGTATTACCTCTATTTGTCACATCTGCTAGTTTACTATGTAATTCTTTAGGTGTCTCCTGGGCACTACTCCTTGTCCCTTTTGCACCACACTTTGGTTCTTTTTTTGCATGAATTTACTGCCCCTTTCTACTGTACAGTTTTCAATATATTCTATTAAATTTTTCTAAATCAGTCCTGCTATTTAAATACCAGGGTTTGTTATTTGTCCCAGGCCTTGCAGGTACTAAATGCGCCATGCCCATGATCTGTTTGATACTAACAACAATCTTGGGTGTCCCCTTTGGCCAGTTCCCTGTCCACAAAGTTACAGTTACAAATGCTGAAGCATCGTTGATTTTCCCAGATTTCTCAACAAATAGTCTCTCTACTAATATGAGTCTATCCACTAAACCCCTTCTTAGATCTCCAACTTTCATTAACAATATCAAGCAAGCTCAATTAAAGCCTTTTAATACCCCATAAATACTTCTAATACCTGAATCCACCCATACTCAATCATTCCTGCTCTGCTCTGTTGACCTCCAAAGCTAGGTTCCTGTACATCTCAAAAGGTGGGAAGTAACCTCTTGCGCATCCTCAAAGTTCTCTACTAGGATACATAAAAGCCGACATATCTCAAATGGAAACTTCTTAACTGAATCCTCATCAAACTGTTGATTCAGAGATGATTTCTGCTTATAATAAGGGAGTAAAAGGTCTGGAAAATTCTGCAAACTCTGATAGAACTATTAAATGGTTTGAACAGTCGGTGTGAAACCTGTTGGTTGTTTAGAGATTGATCCAACCTACCATTTGTGCAGTTCGTCACATACTTCGTCCTGAAAGAGGCGCGCTTGGTCCACCTTGATATTCATTTCATGGATTTTGAAGCTGTCAAGTCTATATTTTCATGATATATATCTGCGACAATTCCATCTAAATCGCGACATTGTTCATCTGCAATGTGACATCTGTTGTCTTCAGTAGCCCCCAAAAGGCGGTCTTGATTAAGTACTTTGCTATTCTTGTCCCGAATTCTGGCAGCGACCTCTCTCACTTTCCAGGCAGTGGACTTATCTTTTAGGTACTCTTTAAAAACATCGCTTTGATCATGAAAAGCTTTTAGCTACTGTTCGAGGTATTGAATCATCTCAGCAGTATGGCTTGTATATTGTGACATTAGGGTAAAGTTAGCAAATGATCGATCATAGGTCAGAGCTCTGGTGAATATGGGACATTCAGCGGTACTTGGACAATATAGAGAAGCTGCAAAACACGGTAGTTTTACTCTAACCAGATTTCTCATCTCTTTTCCAGTCTACCGTGAGATCCGACTGTACTTTTTGTTCAGCAAGGAATAGCTGGGATAAACAGCTAAACTCTTCCAGATAGCATTGAATGCTTGTAGCTGCTTGTACTTCTTTAGAAATCCTATAAGCCATTTCACAAGGTGTGTTTCAAATATTCCCACGTACACCACATGGAGAATTTCTGGTCTGGGCAAGTCAGATTGCTAATTGTTCAGAAGCTCCTAAAACATGCTTGGAAGCAATGTAAAACCACGATTCATTATGTCTTGCTTGGCATGCTTGTTGTTATCACAGTATTTGCTGAAGAGATGTTCATATCTTCTATAATCTCGTGATGCTGCAGAATGTCTCAAATAGGATCCTAGCTGTTCAGGTCGAACTTCACAGACAGCGCACTGATTTTGTTGAATACCATACAATGTGACATTTTCCAGGTGATCTGCAATCCAAGCCGAGAGAGATAGGAAATAAAATTGAACCTTTCCATTGGCATATTCAATCTCAAGTCTGGAGTTTCCTAGCATAACTAATGGCACAAAAATTGCTTCAATCAAATCACAAAGAATCTGATTATTGACCTGACTTTGCCAGGCATTGCAGGCTGCTACACCCAGCATTTTTGGGGGGATGAGCAAAAGCGCCAAAAGGACGGTTAGATGTTTTGAGGCCTTATTTCGCGTTCTTGATATGATGTTCCCAATTGACATATAGATTGCCCAGGCTTTATATCTCCAGAGAAATTAGTCAAAATGTAATATCAGAGGCAAATATGATTGGTACAAGAGCTGCTCTATCTGGAAATCCATCCCTTGCCTTGTGTCAATTTTGTGTCCTAATATATAGTATGAAAGTGCCGTGGAATGTCGCATTTGTACATACCTGTGTTGCTCACCACCAATCAGCTGTGTGCATCTCCGAATATACTCGCTGAGGTGGTTCTTCGCTATTCCATTCCTTCACTTGGGCGTAAATCATATCTAGAGCAAAACATCTTGGACCAAGTAACTATTTAGTACAATTAATAGGATTCCAGAAAAAGAGTATCTGTGATAAGGAAGCTAGGTCTGGTTCTTCTCCATCTGCAATTTCCTAAATTCGGTTAGAATCGGACATTGTAGGCATACATTGACTGACTGCTTCACTAAATGATATAGACCCCTCATCTAACTCTTCATCCATATACCTGATTCCAACTCATCAACAGCATCAAGGAGCCTATAAGCAGATTTAATATTACTCTCTTGAGGTCAAAAGTCCTTCTTGAAATAGCTTTCAATGTTAGTCTTTGGTATCTTTACTTCATTAAACCACTGAGCAAGCTAAAAGGCAGTCCTGTGTCTGAATGGCGACCAGATCTCATCTTCACATCTTTCGTGCTGTACAATATCCTATACTGATCTCCCAGCAGTCGGGGGTGTTGTTGGTATGAGTGGTTGAACCTATGGTATGAGTTCCACAGTGTCCGAATAGTTAAGACTTTCCAAGTCGAAATTGGTACCTTATGCATTGACTTGGGGCTCGGGTTCGGCCATATTTGTTTCAATTGTTTCGAATTCTTTGCTGTATGGATTGGAGGTCAGGCAAGACTTAGCTGCTAGTTGCAGAGTTTGGAGAGGATGATATTTGACACAAACTGGAGGTTCAAGTGTGGTCTGAGGCTCTACAAAGCCAGAATGTGCTGTTTCCATATGCTTCCTGTACCATGTTCTTGACTTGTATTTTCTTCTGCAGTACGGGCATTGAGTCTCTTGTAGGATGTTATAAGAAATTAGATATAATAAACAGCACAAACGAGACTTATGATCAAACTTACTTTTCAAGACTAATCACACTTTGTGTTTGAACGCGTGTGGCAATTAAATAACAAGTTTCTTGATGGGAACTGTTCTGTAGAGATGGATTGAACGCGAAAAGTACAAATGGGATGAACTTCGTCACACTGTATTGTTAGTAATTAGAGGTTGGACAATGGATAGAAAAAAATCGAATACCATCAAGTGAGATTGTATGCCCTATCCATCAGCAAAATGTATACGGCCCTCCTGGTCCACCAAGGGGGGTTATGGTCCCCATGGTGCACCCTGGTGCCCCATGGTCCACCGTGGTTCACATTTTCGGTAAAATGTTCGGAAATTTGGATCAGGGTGGATCAGAGTGGACCAGGAGAACCACGGGGACCAAAACCCATCAGCAAAATGTTTACGGCCCTCCTGGTCCACCAAGGGGGGTTATGGTCCCCATGGTGCACCCTGGTGCCCCGTGGTCCACTGTGGTCCACATTTTCGGTAACTTTTTCGGAAATTTGGATCAGGGCAGATCAGAGTGGACCAGGAGGACCACAGGGACCAAAACCCCCCTTGGTGGACCAGGAGCATTCAGGACCTCCGTGGACGCCCCTCTGACATTTTCCTGATGGCCCACCCTTGGTGGACCAGGAGTGTTTAGGACCTCCGTGGACCCCCCTCCAACATTTTCCTGATATCTGTCATACGTCTTTGAATTCTTCAAAGGTTGGCCTGCTGTGTTCTGTCTCGCCTACCCTGGAGCAATATTGTCAATAATGGGACAGATTATGTCTGTTCTTTGTCTGAAAACTCTCATTTCACATCAAAACGCGCACTAAGTCCCTTGCTTTTCATCCTGGGAAACTCTCCACTTGCAGTTTTATATTTATAGTACAAACTATTACAATTGTACCCTTGACCTCTTGTGCTTGGTTTGGCCCCTTGTAGACTCTGAATGGGCGAAACCCAAGGTCAATTACTCTAATATTCCTTATCTAACCTACACCAAGAAAGTAATGGTATTCACAAGCCTGAGCCTCCCTATCAGATTGCTGTACTTCAATGCTCTCTAGAAAAGCTTGTTAATATTTGTTTGACTTGCCTTTTCAAGTGTACTATCTTACGTTGTTACATGTTGGTCTCATGGTAACCGTACTATTGTACTCTTTTGTTCATGTACAGAAGGACATTCAACATTCAAGATATAACGCTGAAAGGTCTCTTTTAAATCAGTTGGAATTGTTAGAACTCCTGATACTAGGACTAACAACTTAAATAGTACACTGTTCCTTCTTATATAGACACTCTCTACCCTGGCCTTTTCCTTTCCTTCTTCTTCATTACCTCCAATCATCCTACTCGTTCTAATTGTCCTTCTTCGACCTCAAAAGGCAACTGTTCTCATGCTACAATATCTTTATATAGAGCGGTTAACTTGAACTCTTTTGCACAATCATACAGTCTCACTCACATTTCACACCAACCTTCCCGGTAAATCTCTTCTATCGTTCCTAATGTCCAAAATGAGCCTCTTTCAGGGGTTTCTTCAGCGATACTGATGATATCTATAAAATAATGGACTATTAAATTGAAGGGTTTGACTACTTCTCGTCTCACTTCTTGCTTTCCAAAGGTAACTTTGTCATCCTGGGTCTCTTTATCAAACCCTCACTCGTCCTGATGGACAACAAAATCAGTCACCGTTGATAACATAACACCATTTTCTACCTCATAAAGGTAAGTTTGTCGATGGATTCATCTCTTTACTTACCTTCCTCATCCTTCCATAATCAAAACGCCTTTGAAGCCTTTTTCTCACTTCCTTCTGGGACACGGTAAAGCACCGTCTAAGTTCTTGAATGAACTTTTGCGTGGATTGTATGTCCTCTTTTACATCTTATTTAATGTGAAATAATAGCTGACCGCTATTCTCTAGATACATTAGTGGCTCCTTACTTTTGGTTGCTATATCTCATATAATTAGTCTCCAGTACGTTGCATTTCCCCCTTTTCCAAGATGGAGTGTGTAATGACCCTTAAGAAAGGTAGCTACAAGTGACCACCTTACATGCCCAGTAGGTATACCAAAAGGGAACCGCAGTAGGAACGGTCCAGTATACAAGGTATACAGAGTAGACTAGGATGAGTACCTAGAAGTCTACTAAGTGAACTTGAGCAGCTGCTTGCCCTAGGGCAAGACAGGGTAACCCAAGTAGCGAAAGTGACCTTGGTAGATAGGGTAACATTTTAGAGGGATTATTTTACGGAACTCAAGTAAAGAAAAGAAGATTATAAGTGTCTCTGTGGACACCTTACAGGGGGTTGTGCGGACTTCAAACGGGATTTTACCAATGACAGGGTAAACTTGCCCTACCTTGGGAATCATGTTACCCTACCTTTGGGTCTCAGTTACCCTACCTTGAGATCCTGTTGCCCTACCTTGATCAGCGGGGCCATTCTTGGACTTTGAAAGAATATCCCGATGGGAGCCTGGGATTAGATGTTACTACTGCCACTGGGACTTTAAGCATACTGGCCCTTGGTATGGTTACAGAAGGGGTCAGGTCCAGTTAGTAACTCGACCCGAGTGTCCAATACCCGCCTCTGGCCCTGATCTTAGCACTGTGCACAGGGGGTAAGCACATAGGTAGTTGAGAAACTCCAGAGAAAATCTGAGGATTGGAGGAGCTCTCACAATACCATATACATTGCGGCCGTCCGTCTGTCTGAAGGCTGTTCGCAGGATATATCAAGGAGGTGTGGTCGACTGCCCAAAAGGAGGTGACCTACTTTGGTGCAATTACACACTTGATGGGAATATGGAATGTCACACTAGCCCGTGGGTAGAAAGGGAGTCCACCAGAAGGTCTATCGTGAGTTGCAGGGACAATCAGAATTGCTTCAGAAAACAACCCCCTAGTAAGTCTGTGCCAACCCTGAGTAGTGTACCATATCTGAGAGAAGTAATTGGACTCTAGAGGCATTAGTCTAGTCATGGTAAAGATAGTAAATATTGCATTGGTTCCGGGTAGCGCCAGTGGAAGCTAACACTATGATACATCTCACTGGGGGAGCTGAGTAGTTAATCAAATATAGTATGTGTATACAGTAGAGACAAATAACTACCAAGCTTGTATAAAGACGATAATCCTGATGGGCCACTGAGTCTGACTGATATATAGTCCAGACGTTGACAATACAGTTCGCCACTGTAATGTCAGAGATCGTAAGTGGTTTTCTCTCATGTGGTTGTATTGGAGATACATTGCAGAAATCACTTCCGGTTCGTGAGCTTGACTATGTCTATGCTATCCAACATATCCGAAGGTTTATTCTGCCGGAGAGGGTGTCTAGAATAATCCTGAGCTGAGCAGGATGCTTGTCAGAGGTCAGGATAGTGATGTGGTGTTACTTGGCTTTATATCTACTAGTATATCTACTACTTATAAGTGAAGAACACCCTACCCTGATAACCATCTATCCTTGCGAGAAACTTGAATTAAGTAAAGCTTTCAGGCTTTACAATATTAAGTTTTACACGTGGATTCTTTTATTTTAAACTTTCCGTTTATCTTTATTCTACTTTGAGACTTTGAGGTGGTCGGATCCTTAGGATCCTGGTTCCTATAGGGTGCTCCTGTTATAGAATGATTATTGATGGTCATTTTCTAGATCTCTAGGGATTTCCCATCTTCTTCTGCTTGCCCAGAACTTTCTTGCCTAATTCAGGTTAGCCTTCTACCTGTCTCATTTGGTCTGTTTCACAAATAATCTAATTGGTTAATAGCATGCATCTGACTCGTACTGCTACTGCAGTCTTTGGGGCTGAGCTCAATCTCATTGGCGTTGGGCAAACTGTGGCTGGGAGAAGATAGAGTGCGGTTTGCAGGTTCATTCTCAAGAAGTGCCAGGAGAGGAATATTATCTCTCGCAGGCAGGCAGGTGATATGTTGTGAGACAAAGTTAGGATGGAGGTTGTCGGACACACGATACTCTGAGGTTTTGCAGCAAAAGTTAACACCCCGCGCAACGGCCTATAGCGGGCTTTCCACACTGCTCTGGATGGCCTCCTCATGGAGGTGCTGAAGAAGCCAGCCGAGTCTCGTCGTAATGCCTGACTTAATTCTGATGCAAAGGAAGAGGAGGAAGGCGAGTGGGCTAGCGGTGCATCAGAATCTAGATCGAGGAATGAAAGGGCCGTTGTTCGTCCTGAACCAACGGTGTATGAGGAGAACCCAGTACGAATAATATTTATTGCAGCGTCAGATGCTGTCCCTGGGCAGGCTTGCCAGCTCCCATGGGTAATCTATGGCAAAGACACACCAAACAAGACTTTGCTGGCATTTCTCAAGCGCTACACCATACTGGAGCTCAGCGAAGCTGGCTGTCAGAGTGTAGAGGACGGCAAGCACCTCTAGCAGTATATTGGTATTCTCTGTGACATTCAAGGCAGGAATGTCACTCCTGATGCTGCCGACCAGATTGGACTGAGCGATGATAATCAGGTCAATGCCTGGCTTCATATCTCCCGCTGTACCACTCTCACTGTTGCTTGCTTCCTCCACCGTCCAGCAGTTGCCCCTTCTGACGGCAGAGACCCTGTTCGTCCCAATACCGCTCTTGTTGGGCACAATCAGGACTATCTCAACCCTGGCTTATTTGACATCGTCTAGTTTTACACCAAGCCAGATAGTGACTCCGATATGGAGGAGGTTCTTGAATATGAAGTGTGGCGCAGAAGGACCTTTCCTAGGTCCTACAATGGCTAGCAGAAGAGGATTCAGAGCAATCATCGCAAGATTACAAGGCTCCAGTACCACTCCGGGGAACTGGTCTGCCATGCTCATATTAGGCAGGGAGTGGTGTATATAAGCCATGACGCAGGGCGTGATATCCCAACTGTGCTTCTTCCCCCAGGGATCCCACCTCCCAGGTGTCAGGCGCCATTGTTGTGATAGATTTAGGGGGGTTTCTAGGGCTCATTTGCACTTGATTGTATCTTCTTTGGGGATTCCGGGGTTTTCCTTTTGTTTCACGAGCCTTCTTGGTTTTTGCTTTCATTTTTATCCATTGGTTGGGGACAAGATATCCGGGACTTCTTTGTGCAGGTTGAGTTCTTCTTGAGTTTTCCAGTTGGGCTTCTTTCATTTCACGGGTTTTTTCTTACTTTGTTTTGCTTTGCTTTCTATTCATTTGCTGGAGTTTCTGAGGCTCATTTGTGCCAGGCTGTGCATTCTTAGGGCTTTCGGAGGGTGTCCTTTTGTTTCACGGGCTTAGTTTTTGTTTAATTTCCATACATTGGTTTTGGACATGATATTTGGGGCTTGTTTGTGCCGGTTGGGGTCTTCTTGGGTCTTCCAGTTGGGCTTCTTTCATTTCACGTGTTTTTTCTTACATTGTTTTGCTCTGCTTTCTATTCTTTTGCTGGGGTTTCTCAGGCTGGGCTGCGGGTTGTGGTACTTTTGTTTCACAGCTTTCTTCTTTTCTTCATTGATTCATTGCTTTTGCTTTACTTTGCTTCTTTCAGTTAACTGTTTTCTTAATCCTGTCTGAGTTGTTTTACGGGTTTCCTATATCTTACCCTAGAGTCTTATATTTTGATGATTTTAGTAGGCATTTTTTAGATTTAGGCATATAAAATAGAGCTTTTCTGAGACGCTAAACGTCCCTGTTAACCTTGATCTCATACTAGTATGTATAATCCAACTTTGGAAAATAATAAGTTATGTTCATCCAGCCAAGTGACCCGGCATATCAAATACTGTCCCAACAATCTTGAATAGACTATCCCTACTTAGTCCAAAGCCATCCGTGGATGTAGTCTTTGAGACATTTAGAGACCAAAAGGCAATAACCTAGATTGAGTATATGCCAATAATTCATATGTACCTTGGGTCATAGCTAGAATCCGGGTGCTAACATAAAGCTTGTTCATCCTCAATACGCTGCCCTGAGTTCATGGATCCTTTTTAAGAACTTTTATCCACACATCTAATTTTATATTCCCATTTAGATATTTTATATAAATACTCAATCATGTTAGGAAATACTAGCAGAGGTTAGTCAAGCTTCCTGGAAGCCAAACCAAGCTCTCCCGAGACTTAAATATAACCTTAATCACAGTAGTGGTAGTTTCCTAAGCTCAGGCATCATAATTAGCAAAATGTATACGGCCCTCCTGGTCCACCAAGTGGGGCGATAGTCCCTGTGGTGCACCCTGGTGCCCCCTGGTCCACCGTGGTCCACGTATTAGGTAAAACTTTCCAAAATCTGGATTAGAGCGGATCAGAGTGGACCATGAGGAAGATGGGGACCACGCCCCACTTGGATGGACAAGGAGCGTTCAGGACCTCTGTGGACGCCCCTCAGATATTTTCCTGATGATCATCCTGATATTCAGTAATGTTCGCCAATATTGGAATACTAGCACCTGACACACATCGATGAGTCCTTTCAGTTGTTGAGGAAGAAGAACTTTTAGATATTGACGACGAGTAGATTTCTCCTAGACGTCCCTGATGGTCTGAAAGATATCCTGCTGAATCACTTGTGCAGCCACTGTCCTGGAGAGTCAGGAGCTGGTTAAGATATATAAGTGAATCTAATAATATTTCAAATGACCTGCTTATAAGGAAGAGCACGGAGGATACCCAAATACCAGCTGTGAATGGCCCTTCAGAAGGGCTTTTGTTACAAGAGCAGGCAGCACAATTACATTCGGGAGATCTTAGAGTCCATTCATCACACTTCTCTTCCTATCAAGCTGAAGAGGAGCGAACTTTACCGTTCCTTTCTGGACTTGGTGTGGTTAATCTGGACGTTCTGGCATCTGATATCGGGGCCCCTGTCACACTATCTACACAAAACAATTCATTGCATGGTACAGAGAGGATAGTCTTTGAGAACACTGCACTTATGGTCCGGTATTACACATGGTTTGTTGATCCCTTTATAACGCCAGTCGAGAATGATATGCTGCTCGAAGGCTATTGGGTAAAGGCAGTTATAAAGTTAGGTTGGGGAGATATGGTAATGGAAAAGCGGCCAATGAGTATTGTGAGTCTTCTAATTGACAAAAAACGTCTTATTTTTGGACTCAATACAGCTAATTAGGTACATTTAGTTGAAATCTTGGCAGACCAGTGCTAGGTCACACTTAGTTTTGGAGACCAAGACCTCGATCAAGGACCTTTCTCAATTCACGCATAAATTACAGACCCAAATAAAGGAGCGGGTGGCCTAATCGTGCGAAAATGACCGGTTTACTTGACACCCAAGTAAATTAGAGGTACTTTATGAAACTCAGATTGTTCCGGATATGATGGGCAAGGCTTACGCCAACAGGGATGTGGTTGGTGCTTTTCTGCGCTCGAAATACTAAACCTCTTTTTTCACAAGTGGTATCAGCGTACGAAAGGTCCGGGAGGACTGATAAAACCTGTCTTAATTGTACCAAGGACGTCCTGATATGCTTTACTATGGCATATATGTATCATGCTCTGAAAGCTTTAGGTTTAGGAATGTTTGTTTAACATGGAGATTTCGCAATTGTGACCGCACAAAGTTACTATTAATTTGTTTAAGAGTCTGAATCCACCTTGTAAAGCCTCTGGTACTAACCTGAAAAATGCAGATGTTTATCGTCCATAGCGTGCAACCTGGCAAGGACTACTATCACCAGTGAAAAAGAAAATCATTAATGATACAAACATAGGTAGTAGAAATGATGTGGCCGAGTGGGTATATTTAGGACGTGGAGTCTTGCGCCCTACTGCAGGACAAAGAAGCTGTATGTTATCTGGATGTGGAGGTTTCAGGGGATGAGGAAAGCAAGGTGGAGGAAGCTAATTCAGATACTGAAGTGGGAGAAGCAGTTGGGACTCCCCCAAAGGGATTTAGTAAAGTCGACTAATGTCCTATTTTGGACGAAAATATACTATAGAATAAAAATATTACAAATTAAATAAAGTATTTATTTATTATTAATTTATGACTTAGAGTTAGACTTCAATCCAGTTTGTAAATCAAAACATGGAGAAAATGTATGGTTGAGCTGAGCAAAGTGCCTCAAGCTGTATGAGGAGAGCAGGAGTAGAATAGAACTGCAAAAGAATGCACTATTGCAATAGGCTTGCGCCAAAGGGAATACAGAAACCGAATAATGTTATTAAAAGGCCAAGGGTCAAGCATTCTCAGCTCAGAGTAGGGAGGAGGAGTGGACAAGAAGACGCATAATTAGCTAATAGACGTTTTATAGGGCGAAAGGGATGAATATCGTTCGTTGAGGTAGTGCATATATGAAGGAACCATTGGGGTTTAATTAGGTCAATGGGTAAGGGTGAGGAAGAAGGAGAGAAATAGGCAAGGGTAAAGAAAAGCAGGAAAACGATAGGAAACAGGGAATTTGGGCTGTTCTGAGGTGCAAAGGGTTGTGGAATAGAAGATTCAGCGCAGGGAATGTTGTATCAAGAAACTTGAAGGCAACGGTGGGTTTGGGCTGTTGGGAAGCATGATTGAGCAGTGGGGCAGAAATCCATAATGGAACAATTCCTGTTGTGAGAGGTAAGGCTGGGTAAAAGTACAGAGGAAGAGTAAAAGTTTGAATAAGCCATGGAACAGTGCTTGTGGGCTGTAGGAAAGCATGATTGAGCTGTGGGGCAGATATCCATAATGGAACACAAGTAGGCGCGAGAGGTTAAGGCTGGATGAATTACAGAGAGTTAGTGAAAGCTGAAATGGACCGTACAACGGCTCAAATGGGATGAAGAGTGTTTAGATGCCGTTGCATGGTAACGAAATTACTAGCAAAGAAAGGAAGACCCCAATACCCTGGATATTCTCTAGAGATATAAGACATGACATCAGCAAAATGTTTACGGCCCTCCTGGTCCACCAAGGGGGCTTATGGTCCCCATAGTGCACCCTGGTGCCCGGTGGTCCACCGTGGTCCACATTTTCAGTAACCTTTTCGGAAATTTGGATCAGCGCGGATCAGAGTGGACCAGGAGGACCACGGGGACCAAAACCCACCTTGGTGGACCAGGAGCATTCAGGACCTCCGTGGACGCCCCTCCGACATTTTCCTGATGGAACAAGAGATACAATAACTTGAGTTTTATAATTTGGCCTCCTATCCCTCACATGTCTTATAAGGTATAGGGGGAAAATGTGAACTTTTGCTGATAAAGCCCTCACCCAATAAGGCTCCAGCCTAGAGAAGACAATCTCCATCCACCACTTCCTTCTCTGATCATGTTTATGCCTTAGAAAAGGATGTTTCTAGGATTGCTTAGGGGTTCTTCTCCAATCTACCATCCTTCACTTCTCCTTGCCTTGCTTAGTAAAGATACATAGTCGACAACTGTTCTTTCAATATTGGTGGTTGGCGCTAGTGTTCGGACTCATGGTGAGAGTATATTTTCATCTCGAGAGCTTTACCTTTGATGGGGAAAGCTTCAGTTAGTAACTCCATGGTTTTCATCTTTCATTTTAGCTTCGGAAAATAGTCGACTATAGCCTGTTTTTTGGTTGTTTCTAGCAAGTTTACCACTCTTCCGTTGATCTTTTGATCTTTATCCAGTAGTCTTATTAGAGCTGCTCTTCTCCACTACTATCCTGCTTGGTGGGCCATAAGGCTAGACCCATCATATCTCTGCAGTTTAGCTTATAGTGACATCTCTAGGTTTCAGTCAGTCATCGTATTGGCATGCATCAGTGGTTGATCAGGAACCTTGGTAGCAGTAATGATCGGAACTACTATTTGGTTTTACGGTTCCCATGAACCCCAATGGCTTTAGCTTTAGGTATTCTTTATAGTTGCTATATGTGGCTTTAGTTTTTTGTTTTAGGAGCAAGAGTTGATAGACTCAGTTTTCATGTTATTGCCTGCATACAATATTTGTTGCTTTATCTGTTGTCTGCTTTGGCTAGCTAACGGCATATTCTTCATCTTAATAGGATTCTGTGTTTGGTTCCAGCCAAGTGAGAGTTAAGATAATAGCTTTTTCTAAGTGTGCAGTTTGGATTTCGTTTGTGGGGTTTTTCTTTAGCAGGGCTAGCATTCTATGTAGTCTTTGTGTTCTCTGAGTTGAATAAAACAAAGCACATGATATACAAAAATGTAAAAATAAAAAACAAAAGCCTATCAATATTGGGCATTACAATCTTCAATAAGAAAAACTTTTTAGAATTATATCAAAAGCAAAAAGTGTAGCTCAACATATGATAAAATTTATTTTTCCGATTCTGTTTCCAACAACTATGATGTTAAACCTGAGTTAATACCACAAGTAAAAGAAAAGCTGTTTATTTAAGATATATTTTGTATAGTAAGCGTTAAATTAAATAAGATTATTGTTATTTTACATGTATAAAATGGGTTCTTATAAAGAAGTCTAGGAATATTTACCAATAGATATTTAGTAAATAAGAACTCCGAATAATGGTTTTGAAATCGTAAAACTATTAATAAACCAGATTTTAGCAAGACTTAAAAGTGAGAATTGATAACTTAAAACAAATAAGGTTTTTAAATTGAATTGTAATATTAACTTTCAATTTAAAAAATAGTTTCTTTATTATACAATACTAGTGATAAAATAATATATACTGTAATATTAGTACTTAACAAATTATTAATAATAATTGTATTAAATATATATATGAGAGGTACAAGATAAAAAACTCCTGAAGAATTGCTAGTAAGTTAAGTCTTAGGTAATGAGAGCTAAATTGTAGAGAGATAATTAAAAAGAAACATAGCAAGCCATAAATAAAGCAAGAGTAAAGAAAGGTAAACAAGAAGAGAGTAGTTGACTTATTAGGAGAAGAAAGATCAGAAAATAATTTAAAATATGAGAAAGAGGGGGAATTAATAAATGAGTAGAATTTACAAAAAGTTAAATAAGATATTTGGGAAAGGGAAATAATTTAATATGATACTATAGATAAATTGAATAATTGCCTGTCACAAACCTGATTAAGTGAGAATATGGTTTAACATGCCTCATAATTATGAGTTATAGGTTTGACATTTGCTTTTACATGACTTGTACTAGTGATGTCATCCTTATAATGTCATTGGTTGATGATTTTGCATGACTCACTATTGTGGTTATATAATGTATAACATTCGCACATGATTCATATTAAGAGTCATGAGTTTGGCTAATATGACATGAGTTGTGCACATGACTTGTTATTTGGATTATGATTGGTTTTGATATATTGTTCAGGTGGCTTGTAGAAGTTAGCAGAGGGATTTTACACTATAACTTGTTATGAGTCATGAGTTTGTGTGACTCAAAGTATGAGGGACCAAGGTTAGGGTGAGGAGGAATGCTTATATAAGGGAGCAATGAATAGCAGGTAGTTAGGCACGAACGATCTCCTCTACACCTCCGGCGATTGAAATCTCAACACCATGAGAAATCATCGTCAACTCCACCCTCCCCCTCTCCTCTCCTTTGATGGCCTCGTTGCCTAGGAGGGTGACGGCACTACCTTCTTCCTCTTCTATTATGGCCTCGCCTTGAGAAAGCTTTGTCCTAGAAGTTGTGTGAAGGCTCCTCTCATCAACCCCCTCGTCTCGCGGTCGCAAGCCTCGCTTAGCGGTCGTCCCGGT
>QOVD01005176.1:0-11539 GCA_003521225.1 Tuber microsphaerosporum | reverse complement strand
GATAATTTTGGCCGGACACCACTATCATATGCTGCTGGATCTGGACATGAGGGTATAGTGAAGATACTACTCGAGCGAAGGGATGTCAATTCGGATTCGTCGGATAAACGTGGCCGGACGCCACTATCACATGCTGCCGAATCTGGACATGAGGGTATAATGAAGATACTGCTGGAGCGAAGGGATGTTAATTCGGATTTGTCGGATTGGGATGGCCGGACACCACTATCATATGCTGCCAAATCTGGACATGAGGGTATAGTGAAGATACTGCTAGAGCAAGGGGATGTCAATTTGGATTCGTCGGCTCATAATGGCCGGACGCCATTATCATATGCTGCCGGATCTGCACATGAGGGTATAGTGAAGATGATGCTAGAGCAAGGGGATGTCAATTCGGGTTCGTCGGATTGGGATGGCCGGACGCCACTATCATATGCTGCCAAATCTGCACATGAGGGTATAGTGAAGATACTGCTAGAGAGGGGGGATGTCAATTCGGATTTGTCGGATCGCTGCGGCCGGACGCCACTATCATATGCTGCCGAATCTGCACATGAGGGTATAGTAAAGATACTGCTAGAGAGGGGGGATGTGAATTCGGACTCGTCGGATAAACGTGGCCGGACGCCACTATCATATGCTGCCAGATCTGGGCGTGAGGGCATAGTGGAAGTACTGCTGGAGCGAGGGGGTGTCAATCCAGATTCGTCGGATCACTGTGGCCGGACGCCACTATCATATGCTGCCGAATCTGGGCATGAGGGTATAGTGAAGATACTGGTGAAGCGAAGGGATGTCAATTCGGATTCGTCGGATGCCTATGGCCGGACGTCACTATCATATACTGCTGGACGCGGATATGGAGGAATTGTCAAGATGCTTCTTGAGCGAGGGAATGTCAATCCCGATTCGCGGGATGCGAGTGACCGCACACCGTTATCTTATGCTGTACAATCTGGGAATAGGGAAACAGTGAGGATATTGCTAGAGCGAGGGGATGTTAATCCCAATTCGTTGGATAAAGATGGCCGGACACCACTATCATATGCTGCTATGTTTAGATATGAGGACATAGTAGAGGCAATGCTCGATCAACGGGGCGTCGAACCCGATTCGTCTGATCAGTATGGCAGGGCAGCTCTCTGGCGCCCAGAACGAGTTTAGCCTATTAGTGGAATAATACTGTTATTAGAACCAAGGCACAAAGCATCACCGACTAGTGGCATAAAGGCGAAAATCGCTGGTCCTGCTCTGTCTATTCAAGAGGCAGTGAAGTTAGGTCCTATACCTCAACAACAATGTAATATTTCAGGCATAAGGCACGGGATCACTCAAGTCACTCCCCCCCAGTCTCCATTGAATCATCTTGAAGCCCACCCTTCAGCCCTGGTCTTCGCACCTATCACCATATCCGACACTACTCCTAACCCCTCCATCTTCAAGCCCTCAGGCTTTCAAACCACAGGAGGGTGATCGAGCGACCCCGCCACCTTTACCTTATTCTAACCGCCCGCGTGTTCCCTGCCTCAACACCCCCGACAATACCTATCACCCCCTGGATGCCTCGTGAGATTTCGCTACATAATCATCACACCAATCTAGACAGCCAAAGGGACACCTGTATCATTAATCCATTCTCACCATCCCCCTGTACATAGTACCAAGATGCATTTAATTAAAATCGGTTTCTGGCCCATAATGTATCAACCTATTTCCCTATCCGGCACCCGACCAAGACCTGAGCTCCTGACTTCTCCAGTTTAATGGCAATACACGCCCTGAGAAATTTCCCACTATTGTTTCCAACTCCTCATAAGCTTCCATTTTCTCCACCGCTTCTTTTGTATTTCCTCGTCCTTTACCTTCTTCGGAACCTTTACCTTCTTCAAGAGGATGCTGGTAGGAGTAAGTCATATCCGGTTCCTGTGTGAAGGTGCTTTTTCTTTCCTTGCATATCCCTCTGTTTTTCATCTTCCTTGGTTACTGTTATTCTAGAGTCGGGGTCAACGGGTGGAGATATATAATATAAGATTGCTCTTAGGAATGGCGCAAGGGTGGCTAGCATGCGGTGATATATGGTAATGTTTTTTTCTTACCTTTCTATTTTGTTAGAGAGAAAAGGGTTTTTGTTATTATGGCTATACTCCGGGCTCTTTGTCTCATAATTTGTATATTACCCACATCTTGTCTAAACCCATTTCCATTCCATCAATATCTAGTATTGTGTTCTTACTTTTGAACCCGAGTATACAGGACATTGTTAATGGCGATTCATATACCAATACTATAAATAAAAAACCTACCAATAACACAAGGTCTGGTGTTGAATGAGAAAATTAGAGCTAAACATATGATCGGAGAAAAATTTCAAATGATGAATCAAGGAAAAAATACCCACAAGGGTGGGTTTGATAGACACAGCTTGGTGAAGGACTGAGTGAGAACAGCCCGTCGCAGTTTTACCACATATTGACTCCCGATTCCTCATTCGTACCTGTGATCAGAGTTATTTGGCACCTATTTTTTCCCACCCAAACTAACCAAATTCTGATTGAAATCTCTCATTTATTGGCGTGCACTGGCATCATGAGTGTGGAAGTGCGACTGGACATACAGGATTTTTCAAATAAAATAAAAAATAACTATCAAATACTATATACTCTCCCTTATATGGCCAACGGTGCCGGTAACCAACCGCCATAGCAGGGTATTATCATAGTCGCCCCTGCCCAATCACTAAGAGGAGGCATCGCTGTCATGAGTGAAGGTTGCTTACTTATTATAGTAGGTTGATAGAATTAGCTGCACACTTAACCATTGATGACATATGGCTTCCTTTTTTCTCCACCGTTACTTTTGCCCCACCTCATTATCCGCCTGCCTAGTGGAGATGTTGGCAGGAGTAAGTAATCTCAGGTTTCCGCTTATGACAGTGTTTTTATTTTCATATGTCATCCTTCTGTTTTTCCTCTCCCTTGCCAAAGGCTATTTTAAAACAGGGGGGCCTATAGGTGGGAATAAATTGTAAGATTGCTATTATGAATGGCTGTGAGTTGGTTGAGGTATGCGGACATCAGTAATGCTTTCTGTTTCTCTTTTCCGATTCTCTAGAGACAAGAGGGTTCTTTCTATGACGGCTTAGATCTAGGACATTTTGTTATGTCATTGGTTATTTTCTACACATATATACCCATCTCTATTTTATCTATATATAGTATTTTCTTAACACTTTGAACTCGAATATATGTGATAACCTACTAATACAATTCATATACTCTATTGGGAACCCCCTAGCGATGTTTTTTGGAAGTATTTGATAGGGCTTGGTATGCAAGGCCGATTACGCATGCAGCCTATCTCCCCATCATCCAGACGAAGCCTTCGGATATGCGCTCGGGGATCGATACAGCCCAGGAAGGAATGCAACTTTGAAGAAGCCGGATATGCGAATGCTTGGATGCGTGCCAGCTATGGGAAGCAGAAGTGTGCGAAGGCTAGGACGTGTAGAAGCTAGGGGAAGCTGAAGTTCTTTGTGAAATTTGTTTTCTCTATTTGTTAGCACCGGAGTCGGTGGAAGAAAAAGGGAGACATCAGTCCACGAGAAAATAACTGTGTCGTGATCAATGGAAGGATAGGAGAACTTTACTAATTTATATATACTCCTGTCTTTATAGTTAGTTCGAGGGTTGCGAGCGGGGGAGGGAGATTTAATGAGATGAAGTTCCTATTGTTAATAACCGGTAACGTAATTTAAAGGGTACCGGCTCATGACAGGGATGCGGCTCACCATGGTAACAATTGGAACACCAAATGTATATTTGACTATCTACATAAATAGTAATGATACAATATTGAAGATTTGGTAGAAAGTACTTTTAAATATAGAGAATCTGAATCTAGAGGTTTTATTTGATAATAAAAAGTGATTATTCTTGTATGTACACTTTATTCCAAACTAGTTGAAATAGGCTACTAAGTTACAATGGTGGTTAAGAAATTTGAAAACCCCAGCAAAGATACTGGTTTAAGTACATAGTAGAATCTTGTAGGTCTTGTTTTTGATGAATAAACTTCTGGGGCATTTGTTGGTAGCCATTTTGGGAGCAAATTTGACTATATAAAAGAATATGGCTAAATATTTATCTTATAACTGGAATCAGATGATAACAACCTATTGGAGTTAGATAAGGTTTCAATACTTTGTAATATACTTCATTATGGATATCCAAGACACTATATCTAGTTTAAAGACCATTGGACATGTCTTACGGATTTGATTTCTAATGTAATTCTGAGACAAATACTCACCTCAGGCGTCAACCATATAGGCTACACAGGAACAATACATGAGCAAAAACAACCAGTTTGCATTTTGGTCTTCCTATGCATCCTGACACTTCCTGAAAACGAGTTTGCATTCTGAACGTCAGTTTGCATCCTGATAATGAGTTTTCTTCCTGAGAAAAATTGAATTTGTTCAGAGAGAAAAATGTGTTAGCTCATCTTATAACTACTCGTTTATTCAATCTACATTCAAAATTTTAGACCTTCACTGTATCAGATGACTAACTAATAGATAATTGAAATTTTTGAGAGCAAAATTTGACTCCACCACTTTGAACTCCTGCATGTAGCCAAAATAGTAAACTCTAGGAAGTGCCACTAAGTGCAATTAAGTTGAAATCAGCCACTAGCGAACTGGCCAAAAGTTAGTTTCCGGTATGCAGAGGAACATAGTTTGCATATATTCAGTATGCAATCAGGGGTCTCAGGATGCACAGGATACAGAAAAAAGCAAAGTTTTTGTTTTTGCAAATGTAAGTCTAAAAGCTAGATTTTGTGGTCTTATCATATATTGTCAGGGGACAAAAATCACTATGGTATCAACAATGAAAATCTTCTGCAATGACAATGGCCTCCCCCACCAGCTCCACTATCATGAAAATCAAAAAATAATTAAAACAATGTAAATAAACTGTAGAAATTAATATTTGGTATATCATTCATCAGCCTTCATAAGTGCCTCTATTCTATCCACTCTTGACGCTTCCAAATTATCAAATCCTTGTAGGTCAAGATGTTCTCAACAATAAGTGATTGCCTCCTCTATTGCCTTCTTGAATACATTGACATCTCCCTTTATAAGTTAGACCTCTGCATAGTTCTTATAAATCTTATATTTTACCAGAGACTACATATTTTCAATTGGATTAAGATTTGGTCAATAGGCAGGAATTTCCAGAAGAGCAATTCCCTGCCTTCTAAGCCATCTCATAAAAGGCAAGTGAGTCCTATTATTGTCCATGATATAAAGTGCCTCTTGTTCACCAATCTTCTTCCTGATGTCCTCTGATATCTCTACTAAGTCATAATAATCATAGATTTCAATAATTTACCTTCTCGTAACTCTATACCTAGTAGAAAAAGAATGAGGAAAAATAGGTAAACAAAGACCAGAAGTTTGACCATAAAAAACACCAGTCATAATTGGGCTAATCCCTCTCTCTCTTCTTCTAGCAGTAGGTTCAACACAATTCTTATTCGACCTCTCATTTAGGTATCTAAATACTCATTTTCTCCTCTGTCCTTCACCTCTTTCCACTTATACCTTCTCCCCCCATATTACTCTCCTTCCCCACATCTCCCTTGTCCAATACCTATGGGCTAATGCCCATTCCAATATCTCTTGAGCCAGATCTTCATCCAAATAAATTTTCTCTTGTGTCATCTATTTTGTAAGATACTTTGTACCATTCTTCACTTTACTCGCTTATTAGAGACATTAGGTACAACTGTTTTAGCATTCTCAAAATAGGAAGTGGGGTTATGTTTGAGAGCTTTCGCAATCATGGATCCATCCAGCAACTTGCTAGTTTTAGGATATCTTCCTCGGCCCACATTCTCCTTCTATTCTGGAAATTGAGTTACAATTGTGTTTCTGACAGTAGTGGGAGGAATGCTAAAGTAGTGTGAAATTTGCTTAGATCCCATTTGAGGCTAATCTAAGCTAAGTATTATCATTTGAGTAAACTCAGAGAGGTGCTTAAAGAGATTAGAGTTTTAGGCATATCTGCGAAGAATAGGAGGTATACTTTATTGAAAAAGATTATTAGATAGGATGGTTTAATTTTGGTTGATCTAGAGAAGTTTGTTAAGGTAGAGTAGGAGGTGGGAGCGAGGAGTAGGGGTGAGTTACCATCAATCTTTGAACAGTGGTTATTTTTGTCCCTCGACAATCATTCAAGTTATTGAATGAGTTTCAGTTGATTTTGGCACTGGGCTTCAGAGATTTCACCCTTGAACTCTAGAGAGCTCAAAATTTAGTTCAAAATTTAGTGACTTTGAAGTTGAAGCTTGAAATCTCTAAAACCCAGTAGCGAAATCAACTGAAATGCACTCAATAACTTTGATTACTTGAGAAGACCTCAAAATCCTGCTTTTAGCCGTGTTGTGCATGTGTAGTCTATATGGTTCACACTTTGGGCGGGTAATTGTCTCTGAGTTACATAGGAAATAAAATTCTTAAGACATGTCCAACTGCCTTGAATCTTATTATAATGTGTTGGATATCCTTAATGAAGTATATTACCAAGTTTTAGATACCTACCTTACTTGTAAAGAAATATACTATTATTGCTACTACTCTGTGTACTAATTTTGGATATTGCCTATTTGGAGGCTATTAGTAGTATATAATTCTAACCTTATACCTTCCTTATTGTTATAGTTTTCAATTTGGTAATACAATCGTTAGCGTGCTTATTACGAGTACTCTTAATTCCTTGTCCCGAAATAGGATACTCTACACTTTCGACAATGTACTAGTAGTTTAGTACAGAAGTACTGATGCCTTGCTGTCTTTAATTCCGTTACTTGTTTTATTGCTTATATCACGTCGCTTCTACCATCTTGTTTTCGGACTTGGTTGTTTCAGTACTTAATAATCATCAGCAAAATGTGTACAGTGCTCCTAGTTCAGGAAGGGGAGTTATGGTCCTTGTAGTGCCCAGTAGTATACCATGGACCACCATGGCCCACATTTTCAGTAAAATTTGGAAAAATGTCAATCAAAGGACATCACAGTAGACCATTTGGAGAATGGGGACCACGACCCCCCTTGTTGGACCAGGACTATTCAGGACCTCAATGAATACCCCTTCAACATTTTCCTGATTTTGTGTACCTTAGAGTTTTGCTCTTGGACTAGATGCTTGGTCATGTTTATTTGTATTTAAAAAGTTCGAGATCCTCTAAGGATTAGAACTCTAAAGCCTTATAGGAACACCCTATTTTAATATAATACATATGGAACGGTCACTCTATTAGTCCATCATTATAATATATCTCTTGTAGAGATTCAATCAAAGCTTTGGCTCCTATTGTTCCGTATTTCTAGATCTTCCTCTCATAATCCCATAATCCTTCAGAGTAGATTACATAACTCCAATATTTTATTATCATCTGCTTCAGGTATTAAGATAAATATTTAACCTTATTCTTTTATATAGTCATATTCCCTTCCAAAATGCCTACCAAGAATGCTATAGGATTTTATTCATCAAATAAAAGACCTCATAAATTCTACTATGTACTTAAACTAGTATCTTTGCTGGAGTTTTCAAATTTCTTAATCACTATTGTAACTCTGTAGTCTACTTCAACTAGTTTGAAATAAAGTGAGCATACAAGAAGAATTGCTTTTTATTATAAAATTAAAACTTCAGATTCAGATTCTCCATATTTAAAAGTACTTTCTACCATATTCTCAATATTGCATCATTACTATGTATGTAGATAGTGAATATACATTTGGTGTTCAAATCGTTACCCTCGTATGATACATCCTGGTATAGTGCCAGAATCCTGTACATTACGTTATCTATTTTAGAAGTGTTCTTATTTAATTTTCCTTTTTGAACTTGTTGTCAAGTATCACTCTTACCCAGCCGCTCCCACATGTTACCAGCCTCAGGAGAAGGAGGCACTCTAATGTGTTCTGGACAGCTCAATATCAGTTGCTAGATTACAATAGTATGTTGCACCTTAAATAACATTGAACCCTTTCATTCCTGACCTGTTACCTCTACTAGAGGTGAGAACTTACCAATCAATCCCTCGCCACCCTTGAACTCGACATTCTGGATGTCTTAATACTCTGTATCAATTCTCACAAACTCCAAATCTCCCGTGAAATAACCTCACATGCGCTCCTGGATGCCATGCTATCCCGAATGGTTAGAATTCATAAATCTACTGCTATTACCCTTGCACTCTTAGCTCAAAGATAGCTATAGGCTTCCCTTATTTTCATGTTCATGCTTAGAGTTTCATTTCTTTTTCACATTGTGAAAAGTTTATTACTCCATTCAATACAGGTATATTTTTTTAATACCAGTGAGTTGGTAAGGAGGTGCTATTGCTATTTAGTGGGCAGTGTTCCCAACCGTCCAGTTCGTCCGTCCTTGGGGTAGGACGGGACGGACTACGGCTCATAGTCCGTCTTTTTAGGGGTGCTAGGACGGACTACGCCCGGGAAGGTGAGGACCGGACGGACTGTGGGGGACTATAGTCCTAGCGCTTGGACCTCCGGTACTAGCCGAAGCAGGAATCATACACCTCCGAACCGATCATTATAGTGTCATGAGACATCACTCGTGCCGTCCCCCGCCGTCCCGCACAATCACCGGCCGTCCTCTACAGTCCCTCGCCGTCCTCTGCCACCCCTTGCCGTCCTCCATCATCCCCTGCCGTCCCGCCCCACGCTGAACACACATGTCTCACCCTGTAGGGCCCCGCCGTCCGGCCCAAGAACGGCCGTCCTGCACTTCGACCGCTCTGGACGGACTACAGCTAGCCGTCCCGTCCCGTCCAGGGCTCTTGGCAGTCCCCCCGTGAGGCCCTGCCGGGCCCCCGGACGGTTGGGAACACTGTTAGTGGGTGCTGTAAGGCTTGGCAGGCCTTTCCAATACTTATAAATATAGGCAGTATAGTCTAGCTTACCCACATTCATCATTCTAACTCTTTCTTGATCCAAAGCCTCTAGCATGACTTTATTAATTCTACTGACTCCTTTCCTAGCAGGGCTTACCAATCTTGTTGAATCCTATGCTACTTAGATTGGCTTGCACACACTGCCACTTCACATCCATAAGGTGTTAGCAGCATTGCTTGTCTCATTCCTTATCTTCGCTATTCTCTTACCCATACTCTCCTCCATCATTATTGCAAAAACCTACATAGTCTTTCACAAACAGACTAAGGTCAACTAGAACCTACATTTTCACTCAATTTTTCACAGCACCACCTTCAGTGCTTTCGTGATATATACTGTGTACAATGATACTGAGTAGGATGCATAGAGTGTGGATAAGACTGCAGTGCTGAAATAAACCTTCGGATATAGTCCTATGCAAAATGCAGTTCATGCCTACTCAACCGAATACTCTATTTGAAACTTAGTATACTTTATTTCGAAGTTGTACTAGAGGGCACGATACTTAAATACCTTCAGCCTCTTGCTCCTAATATATTATGCAAGTGCCGTGATGGTTTTTGCCTTAGGCTATCATGATGTCTGTATTATACTATACAGTGAACAGAATAGAGAAACAAGGATATTTACTAACGCTTTAGTCCCCTTAAGACTATAGCGACCAATTGTCAATTATTGAGTGTCAGTATTTGTGTTGTTGCAAATTTCAAACCAATTTCTCACTTTTGATTGGCAGGTACTCTGAGCTCCTATGTATCTTGTACTTGGCAGATGCTAGGCAACCATTTCAATTAGGCTCTATGAGCAAACTGGAATAAAGGTGTCACTTATACAACAGATCCACAACTGCCTTCTTCCAGTCATCTTCTTCTGTCGTTGTCTTATGTGGAAAATATGGAATATAGTATTACTCTTCAATGATATCTCCTCCCTGGAACCTGTATTAAAAAAGATAGGACATATACTGTATATGGATGCTTGGACGTTTATCGACATTTCACTATCCATATTTGTGATTCTTATATTAAAGTGCCTCTCATGGGGGCAAGGTTCAAAATCCCACCATTATCCGCCAATTGCCTCTGTCAGCTAGGCTTCATTGAAGCTGATTGTTCTGTCACTCCCCTATTCCCCAGGAATCCCTTAATACTCTAAATGAGTCTTCTATTTTAGCTCTTCATACTCATTCTGACTATATTCACAATCTTCATCTCCACTATCTATATCATGTTTCATCGGATCGCTTTCAATAAGAATATAGAGCAGGAAACGATGAAGATGAAGATAGAGACGGAGATAAATAGGAAGATGGAGATCGAGAGGTAGGTGAGACTGACAATAGGGATAGAAGAAGCAAAAGAAGGAGCCTTACCCTTAAAACAGTAGGGATCAACTGAAGAGTTAAAATTCTTCTGAGTAAGTGACCTGAAATGTTTTCACATTGTGCATAGTTATTGGGATAAGGAGGGGTGCAGGTAGCATGGAAGGTCATTTAACGATTCAACTTGATTGTTGAATACTTTGTCATAGGGTGTTCAACGGGACTAGCACGCTGTCTAGGTAAACATTACGAGAAATAGGACATGCTTGTTGGGAGAGCGGTAAAGCCAATAACTATTTGACAATCAGAAATATATTATTAATCATTGGGCGACTAGTAAATCAAAGAATACAATCTCTTCCTACTTGGCAAGAAACTGGCAAAGCAAGCAGAGGGCTAGTGCTTCAGCCATATAGGTTTTAATACCTATCAATTCAATGCAAATAGTTTGTGTCCAGCCTTAGCATGGCTCATAGTAAGCCGCATGCTACTCACCCTTTCTTCCATGAATTACAGTACTTGGTAAAAGTTTTGTCCCTGGAATGGGAACGGTATTTGAATATTAGTAAGATAAACTATTGTGTGCTATAGCAATTATAGTAAGAGTATATGTGTTGGGAATATGAAAGCAATGGACATAGTGCAATTAGGATGAGATGGCCAGCTGGACCCTGACTGTGTTTTGGATGATAAGGTTCGATCGCAAGAGTATAAAATGAAACAAAACACCAACCACAAAAGGTAAGGTGGTCCACCTCGTGTTTCTCTTCTACCCCCACAGGTATCTTAGCTGTCGAGTCGTGTCTCCCCCCCGTTTCTCTCCTGGCCGCCCATCAACGATGGCTGGCGGGGCTGCGCATCGCCTGCCTCCCACCCTCCGCCAACCCAGCCTCAGCCAGGCTGCATCCTTCTTTCCCTAACCTCGACGACTGGAGGTCTCCCATCTCCGCCCGCCAGTTCGCCTCCAGGTTGCCTCCAAACTACCTCCCCCTCAACTGGGCCACCCCGCCCACCAGATGCAGAAGACACCTCCCCCTGGATGCAGTCATCCACGATACCTTCGCGGCGCTAGACTCTCCTGTGTTCTTCCCTGTGATCAGGACCGACCTCCTGGCCTCGGCCGCCCATCTCCCAGACCCTCCTCTGATGTCGAAGGTCAATAAACGCCTCAAGAAAGTCCTCAGGCGGGTTCTGCTCTCCCGCTGGGAGGCGGAGTTCCCCCC
>QOVD01005166.1:0-10473 GCA_003521225.1 Tuber microsphaerosporum | reverse complement strand
AAAAAAAAACGCCTCCAGTTGAGCTTATATAAGCTTGGCTGGACGACTCCAGTTGAGCTTATATAAGCTTGGCTGGACCCCTCCAGTTGAGCTTATATAAGCTTGGCTGGACGCCTCCAGTTAACCTTATCTAATGTCAGAACAACATCTCCTAATAGGCTTTTCTGATCTGCTCCTCAACAATATAAGTTGAGCATGATTTTCCCCCAGAGCTGATTGCCTTAACGGTTGCTTATCTAACCTAAGGTGGACATCACTTTCTGAGCTTATCTAATCTCACCTGGATATCTCCAGTTGAGCTTACCTAATATGAGAACCACATCTCCTAATTGGTATTTCTAATCTGAGCTAGTCAATACTCATTGAGCACGATTTACCACAAGCCAAGATTCCCTTGAGGCCAGCCTATTGTTGCCCTGGTTAACTTGTCCTTGCGAGCTTGTATAATCTCAGCTGGATACTACCAGTCGAGTGGACCTCATATTCAAAGAAGATCTCCGAACCCCAGTAGATTGGCCCCTGAATAGCTGAACAAACTAACAGGGGGGCCCCGGTCGATTGGTTTCATGATTGAGAACTGAAATAACAGGAGGGCCATGGTAGATTGGTTCCTTGAGTGAGCAATGAAATGACACACAGGGTCAAGTTGATATGTTTCTTTGTCTGGAATCAATTCCCAGTATTGCCACTTTATATTTTTTCTTCTGTACAAAATAATAGCATACCGGAGTTTGCGCAAATTGCTTCCGTATTGAATAATGATATCATGATACAATAGTGTATATTGAATTCTACATGGTGAACCCATCAATAGTCACCTTTAGCAGATTCGTTACTTGCCAAGCAATCAATCAAAGAGGCACACTAGACTCTCTATTTCTTTTTACATTATCTTATTACTTCTCCTTCTGGATATCCAGTTTCTCATCTCAACCATTAAACACCTATATGTACCTGGCGGTGTGCTTTCTCAGCTATATAAGTGATCTTATACCACGCACCGCCAATATTTTTTCTTAAACCTGTCCTATTATTCACCAGTCACTCTGGACAGTTGCCTTTTTAGCCATGGAATACATGACATAGGGCTATGTTTATAATGAATTTCATCTTGGATCCATCAATCTCAAGCCAGATCCTGGATATATTATTCCTTTGCTAAGGCGTTTAGGCCACAGGTTGCTTCAGCTATAAGTTTCTTTACACTTCAACTTATATCAATTTAATACCTGACCGCTTTCGTTCTTCCTTCAATAATGCTGCCTATATTTTCTTTCTCTGCTTTATTACCAACCAATTTCCTTCTTCTTGACCATTTTATCCCACTTTATGCCCTTTTCTCTTCATATACCTTCCTATTTGCCTTTGTAATTGATTTCAAATATTATCCACTCTTTTATTGTATACCTTCAAACCTTACTTTTCTTCATTTGTGGGCCTTAATTTCTCTTCTTCTTTCTCCTCCTTATACCTAATACTACCTTTTTTCTTTTTTATTGCTTTCCCTTTTCTCTCATATTAAATAAATATTCACATAGTTTGTACTAAACTTTGATTAATCTTAATACAATTTCTTACTCTATCACATCCACCTCTGACTCTTTGCCTGGTTTTTCCTACTCCTCAAGTATTTTCTCTATCTTTACACAGTATTTCGCATACAATTTATTTAATCATCCCTTTGACTAACTTTTCTCACTCTTCTTTTGCTCGATTGCCCCCTTCATAATCTTATTTCACTAATATTTGTTACCCTATTGAAGATCAGTTGATTAGTCTGGATTACCCTATTTTATTATATTATATGCGAATAGATTTAGGGGATATTGACTGCAGCAGATTAAACACTTACCAATGCAATAGTTCATCTATTCTTGGCCTAATCCCTACTTATCCCGCTCTCCTGGTTTCCAATCACTTCCATCATTTCCTCCACCGGTGACAAAACCCTGGTCATCAATACCTCTTCAACCTCTCCCTCACGCCTGATTCCCCCTCTTTCATGATCGGGCAATTGCAAATTCTCTGTTGAATTTATACCGACTTGCCAGATATCAATTTGGGATATATCTTCTGCCCGAGGGCAAGTGGACGGTGAGCACGGAACCTGGATTGAAGCTATGCTTGGTATTCTTTCAGTTGTAGGTTCGACCTCCAAATTTCTCGTCATTACACTCTCTCCATTGGGTACATCGATTCTGTTTTTCCAGGTTAGTTATGGTTGTTGGCTATTTGCAACCAGAATTTGATATCAACAACATCACTTGTGAATACTTACCCAATACTCTCAATAGTGCCAGAACAGAATTTATCAGAATATTCTACTTCTGATAAAATGGCTTGGAAACTTTCGTGTGGATGCGCCATATTGGTAACTGGGTTACTTGTATCCATAGATAGCGGCGAATCTGGAATTCTCACTGGGGAAGTAGTTTCCTGTGGAATTTCAGCTAATGGCAATACACGAATTGAGTTGACTTCAACGAGAGTATCCTTCAAGCCTCTGTCAGATACCTATCAACATGATAAATGAATAGAGTTTGAGTACTAACATTTTCAATAGGGTTACAATTGATCCTTAGGGATTCTGAATTGATAGAAACACTAGTGCGATTGTCCCCATCAGAACGGCCATGAATCGATCTTCCAGTATTAGGATTGCTCTTTCGGACACGGTAAGTAGCAGCTTGAGCTAAGTTGCGATTGCCACTCCTAGCTGATCCAAGATTTAATGGTGGTACTTCTTGCAGTAGTTGTTCAACCACATTATTCTGGCTCCAGATAATGCCAGGAATTGATTAGCACTTTAGCTGAATATATCCAATATAACAGGAGTATTTCTTTTATAGGAGAATAATATTTATACTCACCGGCTCAACAGGCAGATTCCCCCCAGAACCTGTAGCAGTTCCATCCATAAGTCTCAATAAACCATCCAGGTCAGTGGTCCTCCCTTTCGCTAACATCAGACTTAAGGTATTTTCAATAGGAAGATTTGGAAAACTTGTTATACAGGATTTGAACTCCGTTCGAGTCAACTCATGTAAACTTACAGCCGGTTGTAGTTCATATCCAAGGAGAGGCACATCGACACGGCCAATGCCACGTCGAAGAAGTGATTTTGCCAATGGTTGCAGAGCGCGTGCCAATTCCACAATCCGGTAAGAGAGATTTACGATTTGTGGCAGGATAAATAGCCAAACAGAATCAGGTGTCTTGCGTGCGAAGTCAACATAATTATCAACTGGGAGTAGAAGTAGAAGGCCATAACCAAAGTCGCGAGTCTCTTTATAATTGATCAGTTCATACCAGTGCCGACCTTCTTTTAGATGATTCGTGATCGTTTGCTGACTAACTGGAGTATTGAGATCCTTATTGAATATATCGAGTAGGAGGCTATTAACACGCTGCCGGGCCGTCTGATTGGGTATCCCTTTCTGACGATATTCTTCAACATATACACTATGTGAATCATATAGTCTGGTAAGATATAATCTCTCCGTAATATAGCTGATATTCTGAGTATGGTGGATGCGAAGAACTTTGTCGAAATCGTGTATAAGGTTTTGCTGCAGGAACGATCTCTGGGCTCCAGTATTCTGATTCAAAGAAAGATTTGGTTGCGCTGTTTTACTAGCACGGAGACGATGTAGCATGCCGTGCATCTGAACCATATGTGATTCTGATAGAGTTAACCAGAACCACTCAAGAAGCTTGTTCCAGCTTGAGATTGTTAGACTAGTGCATCCATCATACTTATTATATAGCAAGAACCTTTTACGCCAGTTGCGTTTTGCCCAAAATGCCTCAAGCTGTTGAAACTGTTGAAATTTAGGATCATTCAAAACCGAATCAAGGATTTCAGATTCTTCAGCATCAAGAATCATGGAATCATTGGTAGTTGTTGCAACTGACCCCTGATACGTGATATCTAACTGGTGTAGCGGTCCAGTTCTTGATGAATTGCCATCCGATAAGCTGTTCCTGATTTCAATAGTGCTCCTGTCTGGCAATCCATTACGTGCCATGTATTCATTATACTCTTCATGAACCAGGAGAAGGGAACGCTTGGCTTGCTCAACATTGAGTCTATCAAAATAGCCATTTGCTGAGATACATCCATTATGGAGTTGCAACTGGTTTTGTTGACTTGATAGTGAACTCTCCTCTCTTTCATTCGCGTTTGTTGGTCGATTACACGTTTCGTCCATATTTGGCACAGGTGCGGCAGATATCGCACTTTTTCTATAGAGCGATACTGACTACAGGACGGAACTCGAGGCAGAATAACTTTCGGTAGGTGGTAATTGGAGCACAGAGTCTTATCTCGCGTAGTTTACTACTTTAATGCAGTTAGCATTATACAAACAACCATGAGTACCTTGTTGTCACAAGCGATAAAAATTTGGGTAATCACTACCTAATTGCGAAACTTCGATGAATATAAGTAGACCACGTTGCCCACAATTAAGGTATATCGAACCTTCCCACCAACTTTCCTCTGATTTTACTTCCTATCTATTAAGATGCTTAGTAAGCTATATGAGCAGAGTTTATGATAGCGGTGATGGGAAAAACGATTGATCATTCAAGATCAACCAGAGAACGTACCGCTTCTTGCCTTCCCCACCGTTTCTCGTTGTTTCAAGTCAAACCTGGGGTTTGACCTTTCCTCTTACTTTTGCTTTCTTTTCGTAAGTTGAATATCTCTCTAACTCCAGTGGTAATCTTATCGTAGCCTACCGTATCAGATACTAATTTATTAATTGTGTTCAAAGTAGACAGTATAAGTACAAATTACATACCTGACGTCCAACGCACTTGTAAGTCAAACCTGAGGTTTGACTTTTCTCTCCGCGAACTTGAGAATGTGGTGCTGATATTGGCGTATCTGTTCTATAAATAGATATTGTGGAAAAAGCGTGTGAGGGAGGTAAACTGAACGGAAGCGGGTGAGTCCATCCTTATATACCTCAAAATCCTATTCTAGCGTTGATGTAATTATGATTTACATCTCATATCGCATAATTGCCTCATGATCGTATAATTATTTTCCCTACTTCATGCAACTATCCGCTTTATGTATTGGATTTTGCTAGGTCAACAGATTAAAGTTTAAAGGCTTAGCAGGAACATATCCTCTTCACTTGACTTTGTCATTCTCTTAGAACGACCTTGTATTAGAGTTCAATACACACTGGCATATTACAGCTTCATTGATCTTTTGACAGTAAGTTATTTTTCTCCTATTAAATATTTTTACCGTTTAACAATCGTGAATAATGTAAATCTAGACATAGTCACCCTTTTTTGTTGCTTTGAAATCATCCTATTTCAACATTGTTGAAGGCAATAATTTCTTGCCTGTGTGTACTCCAACATTTCTCTTACACCATATATTATTTACTATTTTATTTCTTAAAAATTCCTGTATATCGTCCCGGTTTCTTTCGACTATTACCTCTTACTGGAAATATTCTTCTTTTACCGTTAAACCAAATATTTTTAGTTTTGTTTTCCACAATGTGGTATGAAGCCAAAGTCAAACCCTGGGTTTGACTTGATTCTTACCAAGATTAATTCTTAGAGAAATGTATATATATTTATTCTGTTTGACTTAACCTCGTGTACAGTTCATACATTATTGGATTTGGAAGTTTTGCTCTCATAATTTGCTCTCTTTCTATTAATTACCAACAATGCCTTACTTTGCTTTATTTTAATAACGATAACTAACCTACTGATTATCTGAGTGTCAGGTTTCCAAATATCTTAAAATGGGTCTCAGATCCGAGAATGGAAAGAGAGAGGTGGCTGATGCACTTCATTCCGAATTTAACCAACAACTTAATTGCCCAGAATGTAATTTCACATCTGAAACCAGAGGGGCTTTTAATAAAGATTCTGGAGGGACACCAGACTCACGAAAGCGGAGTTATCGCCGATTCAAGTGTCGCTCCAGGGTTGATTGTGGTAAGACATTTGGTGTAACACAGTTTCTACAGTTATGTAAGGAACAAATATCACATCAGGCATCGGATATTGTCCCAACCATCTCATCATTTGGTATGTATAATCACTTATATTTTGCTCATTTCTTTTGAGTATACTACTATTATGTGATATCTTTATTCAGGTTGACATTGTTCTTGAATTGAGCTATTACTGATACTCATATTGAATAAACTTGTAGAATCATCGAAAGGGGATATGAATATGTTTTATCGTCACACACCCCCTCAGGTTAGCGCAAGGCACTTTCATACGCCTTCATCATCGGTAAGAGAGAACCTGTATTCCAATTTCATCGAACTATTACTTTATTTTCCTCGTGATAGTTGCAAAATGATTCTTACCTGTGTTTATGATTTGCTAACGACTGGATTTACAAATGGTAGAAAGTTCCCACCTATGTAACTATCGATTCTTTATCAGAGAGTCGAGATTCAGACTTTGAGATTGATACCTCTGATCATGAAGGTTTGTCATTGGAAACAGCTACCTTGCCAAGTTATTATTATTCAAATACAATTTGAATATAGTTATCAATAGCAGCATATTCTAATTGAATTTGAGCAAAGCAGATTCCCCACAAGCGGGGCCTGATTTGAGAGCTATGACAAAGGAGGTTTCACTATTGCAACAATATATTCGGAATGCAATAGATCAGATTCAACTTCTTGGGATAAAGATAGACAAGCTGGAGAAGAAGGTTGATCTCTTATCAAACAAGAAGAATCTACCCAATGACGAAAATATCAGAGTATCTTTGGTATGTTTGTACTCATCAAAATTTGATTCTTTTTGGATTGCAAAAAGCAAAGAATCTTTTGCTACTCTTAACCATTATCTTTTTAATATTAAGAGAGATATTGAATACTTACTGGAGGCAAAATTTGCCTTCGTACTAGAGGGCGAATCTGGTATTAATAGTTCAAATCATAAAACGGATAATATACCCAAGAAGACTGGCCTGATATCTGCAATTCAGACGGATGATTGGGAATCTTCCATTTCCCCAATTGCGTATCAGCCAAATAGATTTTCATCAGTTCCTGACTCTCTCTCACTTCTACAATCAACTATACCTTCCTATAGTGGGATTTTGAAGTCAGTCAACAAAGGTTAATTGTCTTGTCACTAACTCATACTCTATATATTGTGTAAGCTAATTTTTGGTATAGATATATCTGGTACCTCCAATTTACCAAGTATGTGCTCACCTAAGCAAAGGCGGAAAAGCAGTACAACAGCGATTTATATCACCGGAATGCCATATATGACAATCAAGAATATAAAGAATATTCTTGGTTCCTCCCCGATTAATCTACAACTACGGGATATACGTAATTTGTCATGGATTGACAAACGAGTACTCGAACTTCTGGTTGATGTCAATCATGCTGATCGGATGAAAAAACGAATCGGGAAGTTCTCTGAGTACGATATTAAGTCAAACTTTGATCCTCTCGCAGCAGATTCCTTCTCCTGGGAAGGTGATATTCTTCCAGAGTCACAAGAAGCAATTCTCAAGAGGAACTTTGTCATGAGACTTTCAGCTTCCATAGTTTCCACGAAACAGGATGCAACACAGCAATATATCATGGATTGGGCCGAGCATCGTGGAATTGGAAAACAACTGGAACAACAAGTTGAACGAGAGGGAATTGTTCTCACACGACATACTGGCGATAAACCTGGAATGCCAAATTCAGCAACCATTGAGGGAATACCTTCTAGTGGACCTTCAAGTTCAAAACAGAAACCTATTAGCTCAGGTGCTGGCAAATATTGCAAGCGTAAGCTAAGCCTATCCTCATTCGATAGTCTCGAGAGGTAGTGTGTTTATTTGCCACTTAGTATTTTCTTGAACTTGGAAAACTAACAAGATTGAATACAGTTCAAGTTTGCCTAGTTTCAATCCCAAGAAGAGGTTGATACTAAAGGCCACACACGGAACAAGCACTTCTGACTAATGTATCAGATTGGCTATGTTAATGCAAACTCCCTCCCAAATGGGAAGTTTGCTCAGGCTATCAGTCTTCTCGAGACCAAGTTTGACCTTTTCTTTATCGCTGAGCACTCGTATCAGAATCACGAATCACGACTCTCACATCCACTTGTTTATTGTTCCACCTCTCTACCAATTCAATCAAATCAATCTCTTCAACGTGGCCGCCGACATGGTGGTATCTACCTTCTTGTTAAACCACACATTCGAAGCCTTATTCAGTCTACCAGATCTTCTTCCTACTCAATTCAAGTATCACTTCCTGGCTTCTCTATTGCCAGTGTTTATTACCCACCATATTCCCTTTCGCAACAAGGTTTAAAAGAGAATCTCCAAGAGCTTGGGCCAGTTGACCTTCTTCTTGGCGACATTAATACCTCATTTCAACCCAATTCTGGTCCTGGTCCTACACAATCCAATTTCAGTACCTCAACTCGGGCTAACCACTTTCAAACTTGGGCTGTCAATTCCACCATGATTCATCTTGTCGATCCCTTGCAATATACGATTTCACACAAGATTCCAGATCATGCCTTTTGTTCTATTCACCTCCAATCTAAACTATCCCTAGCTCTTGTTCCTACTCAATCACTTCACTTTCCCACTGATCATCGATATCTTTTACAAGTCAAATACAACAATTCCGGATCTAACTCCACCCCATTCTCCAATTTCGAACATACTCCATTACCAACACCAGCACCAACCCGCTTCCATGTTCAACGTCTCAAAAGGCCTGAAATAGCCCAGCACTATCGAAATAGTTGGGCCAAGATAGAGGAACTGTTTGCTTCATTCAAGGGAGCTGAAGAGTTTGATATTGATATGATGGATTCCATTTTGTGTTCTGCAGTACAAGCTGTCGCAGAATGTGTTCTTGGAATATACCAGCCAGCAGAAACCCGAATGAAACCTGATATTACAGCACAAAGACTCGCAACCGAGATGAATATGCCAGCTAGTATTCAACTTCTCAAACGGGCTCAGAGGGCCTCTACTGTAGGAGTCAATCTCGTCAGCTCATCCCCTGCTTTGACTCCCATGGACGAGGGTTGCAAACACTATGCTACTATATTTCATTCACGTTTTCCATTACCCTCCAGCAACAATCAAGACCAAGATCCACCCTCAATTCAGACATCACGTACCGCAACTATCCCTTCACCGTCTACCCCTTCCCCTGGCCCAGCTTATATCATACCTGATGAGGCAATGATTCTCACTTCGGGACTACTCAATCTGATATCCATAGAAAATATCAAGTCGCAACTGAAAAGAATGTCCTCCACCTCATCTTCTGGCACTGATGGTATTACCGTCATCATGCTTCGCCACCTTCTTGACACCACATTTCCTCAGCATCTGTCCCAGCTATACACGGACTGCGTGAGGAAGGGAAAAACACCAGAACGATGGAATCAAGCCTTGATATTCCCTTTGTGCAAGGATCGGACAAAGCCCTTCACAGCCACCAACTCGCGCCCTATAACCCTCCTCTGTATCTTTCGCAAGATATTTGAATGCCTCATTCTTCCTTCTATCAATAACTCTGGTGATATAAACTATGCGGGAATTCAAGCTGGCTTTCGTTCTGGTTATTCAACTCTCACCAATGTCCTCACTCTGCATCACCTCATCGAAGCTGATGCAGGATCCCATATCGTCTTCCTCGACTTTGCGGCAGCCTTTGACAAGGTTGATTGGCGATATTTGAAGACGGAACTGCAAAAGCAAGGAATCAATTCACTTGTTCTTCAAATGATATATCACCTGATGTATCATGATATGACCTATTCGGTTATAGTCAATGGTTGTCCATCTGTGAGGCAGAGACGAACATGTGGACTACTACAAGGAACACCTTTGTCGCCATCCTTGTTTAACAGATTTATCAACAGCCTGTTAGTTGAACTCAATTGGCAGTCACCAGCTTCATTTCCCAAGGCTCTATTCTTTGCAGATGATGGAGTACTCATCTCACCTACTGCACGCGCAGCCCAAAGCCTTGTGAACATGGCAGCTCGATGGGCAAACAATCATGGAATGTCGTTCAACATACCCAAATGTGGATACCTGGTTACTCACTCTGCTTCTAATGCCCCTATTCGTCCTTCGGTGGTACTCAACAATGAGCCAGTTCCCTTTGTTGAGTCATACAAGTATTTGGGTGTCATTTTTTCACGATTGGGCATTGATTTCCCAAGTCAGGCAACCTTGCTTTCTGAGCGGGTCGGGAAGCTATTAGAAGCTATACGGTGGTTTTCCAATACTTGGTGTCCCAGAATCCGGTTAAACATCTTCAAAAGTATTCTTCTTCCGACACTAGAATATTCAGTTCCTATCTTATATGCCAATTTCCTGAGTTATTGAAAGTGTTCCAGCTGGCCAGCTCTCACAAAATCATACAACAATTGTTTAAAATGGATTGCTGGAGGAAACGCCCACCGACCGCATATTACCTG
>QOVD01005163.1:0-12902 GCA_003521225.1 Tuber microsphaerosporum | reverse complement strand
GTTCCTCCCAAAAACCCTAACCATGGTGACTCATACCCCTGAGTCACACGACCTCATAACTCGTAGTGAGTCATGTGTCTAATCCATCAGCTGACTTCCAATAAGTCAGCTGCGCAACATACCTAAACCAATCATAATTCAAATAACAAGTCATGTGCGCAACTCACGTCAAATGAGTTAAACCCATGTCTAGTAATTTGAGTCATGTGCCAAAGTCATACATCATATGACCACAATCTTGCGTCATGTAAAAACATCAACCAATAGAATTATAACGATGAGATCGCAGGTGCGAATCATGTGAAACAATATTCCTTGCTTATTCAGGTTTGTGATATTAGCTCCCTTCTCCCCTAGCATCAGTCCCTCGATGCTTATTTCCCAAGTTCCATCAACTGGTTTCCCAAAAGCCAAAGCTCCCTCTTCAAGCGTCAGTTGATGCTTTCCTTGTTTTTCCACGAAATTCTCGTCATACTCAACATCCTTTTTCCGACCTCAAGCGATCTCGTCTGGTCCATAATGGTCTTTTGCTGATTATGAATCGTTGCGTCTTGTACTCGTATCATGTTCTCGAGGTGTTCGTTCCGTCGTAGTAGGCCGTCGATTTACCTTTGTAGGCTGTCCACGTCCCGACCTGTTTCTTCCCTTTCCCTCCTCTCGCCTTCTTCCTTTTTGCCCCTCACCCTCTCAAGCTGGGTCCTCACAACTTCTAATCTGTCTTTTGTTCCCATTTCCTTCCTTCTCCGTGGCCTCTGAGCCCCCCTTTGTCCGGGATAATGTTCTGCTTTGATTTTTTCTAGTTCATGAACTTGACAATTGTCCCTGTAGCATTTGTCACAGGTGTATATTTCGGCATGCCTTCGCCGAGTTTTCTTTGGTTGGGATGGTGGAGGAGGAGGAGATGACGCTTCAGAAGCATATGGTGTTTCGTCTGGTGGTGTACGGTCAACGGTGTGTCTTTGGGGTGCTTTAAGAAACGGAAGTCCCTATGTTTTCACCTATGTGGACCAGATGTTCGTCGTCATAACAGCCAGTCCATGATAGGCTGAGATGTTCATTTCGTTCCATATTTCTCTTTGCCTCTTGCTAGTCTGCGTCCAGCTCCAGTTCTGGTCGTCCAGAATAGGGGGGACTAGTAGGCGGAAATTGGCCGAAGCTGCGATTGCCGTAATTGTCCCATCCTTCTTCTCCTTTGACTAGTGCGGCGGTCGGTTGCTGGGACTCCACTGCCACCCATTCTTGGTTTGTCTGGGTAGCGGGAGTGAAATCGTTGAATTGTGAGCTCGGCATTGTTGAAGTTTTCTGCAGGGTACCAGGTCTTGTCGTGTTCTGGTAAATATCTAGTCCACTTAGCTCGATATTGTAAGTGGTTTCGATATACTCCAGAGTCGATGATTTCTTCCTGTTCGTATTCCTTTTCTCCGTCTATGTCAATAGGCGGAGGAGGAGTTTCGATTTGTTAGGGGAATCTGTTGTCTTAGTATGGTTCGAGGAGTGAGAAGTGGAATGTGTTGTGTATCTTCATTGTGTGTGGCAGAGCCAGCTTATAAGCGCTGCTGCAAAGCTTTGCCACTGTCTTGAATGGCCCGATTTTCTTGTAATCCAGTTTCTTCGATGGTCTCGTGGTTTTGATGTTGCGTGGCAACAACCAGACTCTATCTCTGATTTGAAATTCGGATTCTGTTTTCGTTGTTGATCCTAGTATGTTTTTTGTCGTAATTCTGCCGCCACCATCTCCTTTCATAGTGTGTCGTTTAATTCCCTTATATCTTCCGTTGATATCTTTTTGGTTTGCATCAGATGACCCATTGTTTCGTATTCAAGGTTGATTCTTTAATTTGCACAGAATGGTGTTGTTTTGATCGTTTCCTGATATCCGTTGTTGTATGCAAATTCCGCCAGCGATAATGCCTCATACCAATCTTCTTGTTGGTAATTGATGTATGCTCGGAGATATTGTTCCAATATGGCATTGGTCCGTTCTGTTTGTCCGTCCGTTTGTGGGTCAAATGCTATGCTGAGTCGCCGTTCAATTCCATTTTCATTGTGGTGTCCTTCCACAAATCTGATGTGAATAGTGTGCCTCGATCCGTGATGATATCTTGCGGAATTCCTTGTAGTCGAACTATTTCTCGTAGAAATAGATTCGCAAATTGCCGCCTGTCTAAATCCTTTCGGCATGGTATAAAATGACTCATTTTGGTCAGACAGGCTATGACTAACAACATGGTATCATAATTGTTCGATATCAGTAGATCCGTAATGAAGTCCATAGCTATTGACTTCGATGGTCGATCAGGTGCCTCGTTTGGTTGTAGTAGTCCATAGGGTGCATGTCGGACCACTTTTGTTCCCTGACTTGTGTCATAATGCTTGACATATCTTTTGATCCTTTCTCTCCTCTTTGGCCAATAATATTTGCGGCATATGAGTTCGGTAGTTTTCGCTGTTCCCCCATGTCCTGCTTGTGGGACATCGTGATGGTTGTAAATAAGGGCGGTCCTTAGCCATTCATCGTCTGGTATCCATATCTTTCCTTGGTAACATAGATATTCGTCCTTCCATTGAGGTAGCCCGAGTGCAACCTCTTTCATCTCTTTTCCTCCTTTATCTAATCCCTTCTTGATTTTTTGCATGTATTCGTCCTTCTTGCTAGCTTCTTTGATTTTTCCTTCGTCCATGACCTGGAATTCCACTTGTTCCAATTCGTTGATTTCCTCCCAATACTGGTCCTTCGGACTTAGTAATTGAGGGGTGTTGATGAGCCTTGCATCTTCTGCGGTTGGTATGTCTCCAGCTCTTCGGGTAACCGCTTCAGCCTTCCAGTTTTCGTTTCCTGATTGGTAGTATATCTTGTAGTCAAAGAGTCGTATTCGAAGTTCCCATCTCTTCTGTCGGTCGCTTAGGTTCTTCAAGGTCATGAAGGTAACCAAGTTCTTATGGTCCGTCATAACTCGTACTTGGTGTCGCCATCCTTTGACCTATCTTCTCCATCCTTCTAGGGCTTGTATGACCTCTAATAGTTCCTTATTGTCGACGTCATAATTGATTTCGGCGTCTTTCATCGTCTTGGATCGAAATGCGACTGCTCTCCATCTTCCCTCTGGAACTTGTTGTGATATTATCCCTAAAGAGAAGTATTTCGATAGATCGGTCTCGATTATTATTAGTCTGTTGGGGTCATAATGGACCAGGACTGGTGACGTGGTGAATTTCCTTTGTAGTTCCTCGAATGCTGCTTGTTCGACATCTCCCCATTCCCATTTGACGGCTTTCTCAGTAAGCCGGTATAGGGGATTGCTCTTCCTGCTGAACCCTTCTATGCAACGCTAATAGAAATTGCAAAAGCCGAGGAAGCATTGCACTTCCTTAACCTTTGTTGGTGCCGTCTATGTTCCTATAGCTTTTGTTTTGATGGGATCCGTCTTGATGCCGTCTTCGTTGATGATAAATCCCAGGTATTCCACTTCTTTCTTGTGGAATTCGCATTTGGAAGGTTTGACCTTCATTCCTGATTCGTATATGTCTGCCAAGATGTTGGCGACATCCTTTCGGTGTTGTTCCACAGTGTGCGAGTATATTAGGACATCGTCCCGATATACTATACAGCAGATATCGATATATCTCCGAACCGTGTTGTTGATCCATTTTTGGAAAGCAGCTGGTCTGTTGGTTAGCCCAAAGGGCATTACCAAGTATTCGTATATTCCCAATTTGCTTGAGAAAGTCGTTTTCCATTCATCACCTTCCTTGATTCTAACGATATGGTAGGCGTCCTTGATATCGAGCTTCGTAAAGTATTTGGCGGTGTTAAGCCGATCCAGTGCCTCGCTGATGAGTGGCAGTGGATCCCTGTCTTTTTTGGTGACTTCGATAGGTCCTCGGTAATCCACGAAGAGGCGACGCTTTCCGTCATTTTTTTTGACCAATAGTATGGGCGACGCCAAGTCTGTCCATACTTCTCGTATCCATCCTCTTCCTAGGTCCTGATTGATATATCGTCGTAATTCTTCCAGTTGTTCCGCGCATAATAGATATATCTTCTTCGTAGGGATATTCTCTCCATCCTCTAGGTTGATTTCTAGGTCAACTCCTGGTTGGTGTGGCGGTAGTGCGGTTTTATCTTCTATTTCAAAGACGTCCGTCAGGTAATGGTATTCATTCGGAACGATATCTTCAAGTTTCTTCTCTTCGTTGGCTTTTTTGTTTCTGATAACCAATTCCGTGCTGATGTTGATTGCTTCTAGTCTTATCTCGTTTTCGATCCAGCTTCTTTGGATAATCCTGGTGGTTTCTACTCTTCAATAGAAGTGGCCAAATGCTTTGGCCGAGATTTCGCTTATCTGGAACCTTGGTTTTGACGTACAGCTTTCTGGCTAGCGTCTTCCCTGGTTTCCGTACTGCCCAATCCGTGGTCGCTTCTTGTGGTTTCGTCCAGTTCAGCTTCTTCCCATAGCTCTCCGTCATTCATTTTTCGATAATCAACTGCGCAATTCGATCTCCTTTTCGTACCGCGTATTCGGTATTTCCTTGGTTGACCATTACTACCTTCACTTCACCAATGTAATCTGCATCTATAACCCCCGCATTGGTGCTGAGTCTGTATCTTAACCGATCACTTGGTAGGCATTCTCGCTTCGTTGGTCAATCGTTTGACCTTGACACGCTTGTCAATGCTGCCCTAGAATTCAGATAACATGGTGATCAAGTTTTCTTCCTGGGCTTCTGTTTCCGGTACAGCATACGCAACAGGTGGACTATTCAAACACCATGTTGTGCATTGTTCGCTGTTGAATTTAACTTTCTTATCGTTCCAATCGATAGTCGGATTATGTGTTCGTAACTATGGCATTCTCCAGATGACCTCATGATTTTGCAAATTCGCCACTTGGAGGTTTACTAATTCCCTATGGCTATTGATGTCCAGAGGTACTTTCACAACATGGGAGACTGCCCCCATGCTGCTTGGCTTCCCATCCGCTAGGTAAATTTCTCTCGGTTTCTGAGCTCGTGTTGTCGGTATTCTGTGCTTCTCGCATATCCCCTGGTCAATAAAATCTTCTGTTGCTCCCGAGTCGATTATTGCCTTGATCGTGACTGTTTCCCTTTTCCCGTGATGTATAACCTTCACCATAATATAATCGTTTTCGTTTTTGAGTGTTTCCCTGTAGTTTGGTGCCACGTAGTAGTTTGCCAAAATCATGGGTTTCCGTTCGGGTGTGTCCCTCAGACCATCTCTTACTGTGGATTTTGTTCGTTTCCCGACTGTTCGGGTTCTCTCTCCACTTCCATTTCCCTGATCTGGGGTTTGGTTCCCCATGGTGGTCGTTGTTGACATTGTCCATTTCTTTGCCTACTAGTATAGTCTTGTCCGTCTCTTGCGTTGTTACAATCTTTTGCTCGGTAATTTAGTATTCTGCATTTGAGGCATAGCTGCTCTCAGAGTCTTTTTCTGAACTTGTTGTTGGGTAGCCTCCAGTTAGGGTGTCTTCGTGTCGCATCGAGGTCAAATGGATCTGCTCTTTTGTCGTTGATGGTTGGCCAGCATGTGCCATTCTGGTTTCTTGGGACTTCGACAGTGCGGTTCGATGTGCTTATCTACTGTATGCTGCTGACGAACTTGATACGATTTTCTTTTCGGATAGCCCAGTTTGCAAGGTCTTCGATTTCCCCTGTTTCGTAATTGTCCTGTCCCTATGCCTCTTGTAGGGTACGATTGATTCGTTTAAGGAATATCCGCGGCATTGTTTGATCGTCATAATCTGCTTCGTCTGCTCTTTACCAGAATTCATTCCTGTAGTCAGTTATGTTTTGTTTCCCTTGAGTCATTTCCTCGATCTTGGTTCTTGCCGAGTTTGGCTCATCGACCTCTCCGAACTGCCGTCAGAGGGCGTCCAGAAACCGGCTCCAGGTATCCCAGTTCTACAATCTACTTGGCTGCCGCATTCCTCAGCACTGATTTTCCATATGTCACCTTTACTGCGTCTGTGGTAATGGCTGTCGCCTCATAGTACAAGTTGCATTGTGCTATGAAGGTTCGTAGTGACACCGGTTCGCCTGTGAACTCCGATGGTGGTTTGACATCCAGTCTCGAGGGTTTCCCACCACCAGCCAAATGTAGTATTTGTCGTAGTTGATCCTCCCTGAATCCTGCCAATTGGATTGCTGGCGCAGAGCAGCCTGCTGGGGGGTTGCTCGGCCAGCCCTGTGCAGCTGGTGCTGGTGCTGATATTGTGTTTCTTCTTGTAAAGGCCGGTAATGCGTTTCCTTCCGATCCTTCCGGGAATCCTGATTCTGGTGATACCGGGCTTCCGGCCCTTAATGCTCCCACTGATTGTGGAAGTGCTTCTCCTAAATTGTCTCGGGCGAATACTGCTTGTGCTAGTGGGTACCCGTTTTGTTCCGACATGTTGTCTATTTTTTAGGTGCTGCGATAGGACACAGCCAAATGTAACGATCATTCCCTCCAGGTGGTACTTGCAACAGGTGACACTTCCTCATTCTCCTGCCCTACTTGTGATAGCCGAACCCTGTTGCTCCTATCGTGTAGTCGAAAACGTAGTAACAGACACTTCTCTTATTCGCCGGAAATCGTGATTTGTAAAGATAACTTGAATTGATAGTATCAGAAAGTACTTAGATGGTTGCGTGAGGAACTAAATACTCGACGTTTTGTCTCTACTTTTTTGTTTTCTTTTTCTGTTTTTTCTTTTTTTGTTTTTCATATTAGGTGCTTTGATATTCAACTACAAGGGTCAAAGACTACGTGCAGCACTAGCTATGGTAAAGAAAAGCCCCAACCCCGCCGAGAACACTAGAAAATGCCATCGCCCCAAGTCCCTATGGTCTAGGAGTAACCACACGATCTCACCCTCAAGAAATACAAAATACTCCCCAAAGACAAGCGGGAGACAACAGGAATATCATCAACCCGCACAGCTCCCACCAATGCCGAAGGTTCCACTAGCTAAAACAAAAGAAACCAAATTGATATCCCAGTAGCAAAGGTAGAGAAAACCAAAGGCTTTGATAGCCGAGTCGGCCTGCTGTCGTGAGAAACGTCCAACTAAGCAGAACATTATATCCCAGCCCAAGGAACGAAACAAATAACCGAGGTAGTGCCATACGACTAGTGACCGAAACCGAGAGGTGCCTCCGTAAGCTGCAAAGGGTGGGAGGTGGATGGACGGCCAACGCAGTGAACAGACGACCATAGAAAGGAGCAATAGCTGTAACAGAGCCACTGGACGAAGATTGGAGTAGGATGAACAGAGGGTTAGCCAACTCGCTAGAAACTGCCAACAAAGAGGCCATAGCCGAGCGATTTCCGAAGGCGACGCGAAAAGCAGAAACCGAGATGTTACTGACCGAAGCTTTCCCCATCAAGGGTCGAGCTCTCGCGGCGAAAAGGTACTCTCACCAGAGTCTGGACACCCTAACACCGACCGTAAAGGTAGAAAGAAAGGTTGCCGACCGTGTGCGTGTTGTTATGCGAGGCGAAACAACAACGGGAAGAGGATAGAGAATGAAACGAAACGAAGCAACGGCCCCTAGAAACACGCTTGCTCAGAGCGAGATCATGTTAAGGTCCGAAAGGGTACAGAGGGAGAGGACCTAGGCCGAAGCCAATAAAGGAACAGGCTTTCCTGAATGAAGTTGACGATGATTTCTCATGGTGTTGTGATTTCAATCGCCAGAGGTGGAGAGGAGATCGTTCGTGACTAACAACTGGATGGTTTTTTTTCTTTTTTGGCTTTGGTTTTTATAGATTTGATTCGTTTACTAAGTAAGAACTAACTAGGTACGAAGGCTAACTAAACCCGCAGGGTATTAAAGCTATAAACCTCCAACTACTGTCCATCCCGTGCACCCAATGCTAAAACCCTCTGACCCTGCCCGACAAAGGAACTACTTTGTGTAGAGGTAGAAATCAAAGGCTGGTACTATGGGTAAAAATGACAAAGGAAACAAAAGGCCAGAAATCTTCAAACCAACAATCCTCCACAGACGTGCAGCCCAACAAGAGAAAAACCAAAGCAACAGTGAGAAACCTATGAACCAGCAAAGAAGACACCAAGTCCAGCATGAAAGAAACCCTCAATACCAAACCGTAGGCTATACCACCGGCCCTGAGTAGACACAAGGGGTAATGATACCCGGACCATATAGGCCGGCAATAGGGACTGAAGGGATCCCAGCGGGAGATCCATACGACGAGCCGGCGTGGTGGAGACGTGTGGCGCAAGGAAATGTTTTAAGGGCCCACTGGAAAACGAGACCCAGAGGGGTGCATGCCCCCAGGGCAGAGGGGGTAGGTGTGAACCCCATACAAGTAACCAGTTTCACTACCACGCACACAGCCACCACAGATCCCAAGGCCAGAAGTTCAGAAAGGATAGGGACTCGGTGAAGGAGGCGAGGTTCTAGCCACGCGACAAGGGGACCCCAGGGGAGACGTCCCGAGGTGAGCGAGAGGAGCCACCTAGTAGTAGGGTACCAGTCAGGGAGCAGAGGGTAGCTGTAACAGAGCAACTTTAGGAAATTGTGGGGGAGAGGGTGGCTAAAGTCAGGAGAAACGAGGGCGGAGGGGTAGACCTAATCAAGAAGTGCGAGACTGACCGACTGAAGCGTGATCACAACTTTTCAACGATGCCGACCATACCAAACAGAGTTTCCAGGAGATAGTGCAATACCAGGGAGCAGAGCCACTGGGGCCACTACTTCACCGATAGCCCGAAACTGCAAAAGGCCATTGATGAGAAAGGGGTTGCCGACCGTGGGCAAACGCTAAGCGAGGGAAGCGAAGCGAAAGCGGGGAAGGGGAGAGGAGTGCCCATGAAGCCCCTAGACAAAGACCACCCGAGAGCAATGCCATCAGAAGGGGAAAAGAGGGGAGAGGGGGGTTGTAGCATCACCCTCCTAGGCAACTAGGCCATCAGAAGTTGGGACAGGGAGGAGGATAGTTGACGATAATTCTCATGGTGTTTAGATTTCAATTGCCGGAGGTGTAGCGAAGATGGTTCGTGACTAACTACTCGACCTACTTTTTTATTTTCTTTTTTTTTCTTTTTTTTTATATCATGCGTTCATTGTTTTAAGGTACAAAAAGCCTCATGCAGCGGTAGCTATGGAGAAAACAAAAACTATAATCAAAATCAAAGAAAACATAGGAAACCATAACAATCGCAACCTTACCCTCCTCTTGTACTTGAACTATGAGACGAAAACCAATCACCTCAGAGCCCTGAATGGCTGTGCTACAAATAACAAAATAAACGAAACCACAATATCCTTTGATCGCGTAACAAACAGAAAACAAACTACTTACTGAGTTCAGCAAGGAAGTAAAAACCAACATCCAACTGAGCGCAACTATGAGGGCACACCAAGGGACTATGGTGGGGAGGGCATGGGGCCAAGGCAGGGGGACGAGAGGGGGGATGGGTCCGGTGGGAAGCCGGTTTTGGTATAGGAGATATATCTTGCGAGGTTGGTTAGGATGGTGGAGTCATTCCAGATGGGGCTGTCCGGGGCTAGGTCGTGAGCCGGGTTCAAGTGCCAGCTTCTCTCCTGTAGCCTGGAGGGACAGTGTAGAACGGCCTGGGTGAAGGTCTCCGGTTTTGTGCCACACCGGGGGCCGGTCACAGAGGGATCATCGTCGTGCCAGGAAGCGTGTGCCGCCAAGTAGCTCTTGTGAGACCTCATCTGGTGGATTCGGCCAGCAATGAACTTGGAAAGGCTCATGAAGGGGTGGGGCGTGTGGGCAGGGGGTACAGGTAGTAGGGTGGTACGGGGTGGTCATGGGTCCAGTCTGCTAGGAGGAGGTCTCGGCCCCTAGTGCGGAGGGCTATATACGTCCTGCGTATCAGCTGCGGTGGGGGCAGATCGAGTTTGAAAGCTTGCATCTCTCCCAGAATGAGGGGGAGGCGGGATAGGCCGGTCGTGAGCGGGATTGTGAGGTGGGCAAGGGCGTATAGAGGGAGGTGCTTCCTGAGCAGGGGGGATAGGGTCGGGGTCGGCCAATGGAGTGGGAGATACACCGAAGTGAGACCCTTCGTCCAGATCCTGTTCGAGTCCAGAGCTCTGTGTACAGACAGTGATGGGAAGTCCTTGGAAAGGCAGGCAGTGGCGGGGTTGAGAGTGCGGGGGGCACAGGCCAGACGTAGGGCCACCAGCCGTCGTCTGTAGGTGGTTTACGCAGAAAGGGGGGGAAGGCATGCTTCCCTGGAAAGAATATTAACGTGGGTCGAGTAGAAACAGTTGGTGACCCATCTTTGTACTGTGTGCCAGAAGGAGTTCATCGTGCCAAAACAGCTAGTGTTGGGGCGAAGGAGGTCGGCCCCATATGTGAGTATGGGTAGAATGACGGCTTGTGCAAGCTTATGAGAGAGGTAGGGCCGTATGCCGGCCCCCCGTGATGCAAGGTGTTTTAGGAAAGAGAAGGCTGCCTGTGCTAGGGCCAGCCTTCTCTCGAAGTGTTGTGAGGTGTTGAGGGAGGGGAATAGCCAGTACCCGAGCCAGCGGACCACCTTAGGAGATGGGAACAGCTGCCCTTCCAGCAAGATGGGGGAGCGTGAGGGTGGGGTTCACTGGCTGGGGGTTCGTCAATGAATGATTTCAGTTTTGGGTACGGAGAAAGAGACACCAAGGTTCGCTCCCCTGGCGGATAGGGAAACGAAGAGGCCTTGAATGCGCTGGATGTTTCTTCTGTACGAGTGGGATCTGACTGTGACCGCGAAGTCGTCGACGTAAGAGACCATGAGGCCCTTGGGTATGGAGAGATGAAGGGGGCTGACGTAAATCAGGAACAGGAGAGGGGAGATGGGGGACCCCTGGGGGGTTCCTTCTGAGACTGGGGCGGATATGTTGGGGGAGCCTTGGTAGAGGAGCGTGGACCTGCGATCTGTGAGGAACGAGGAGACCCAGTCCACACAGTACTATGGAGTCTTTGCTCTGAGAAGGCGGGACCTGAGTGTCCGGGAGTCGACATTGTCAAATCCAGCCTTGATGTTCAGGAAAGGAGTGGACACTTTGTTCTTGGATCTCTGGAGGCATCTCACTTCGTGGGTAAGGTTGGCGACCACATCAGAGGTACTGATACCCGGAAGAGAACCACACTGGTTTCAGTGGAGGAGCCCGTTGCCTCGGGCGACTTTCAGGAGCCTGATGGCGATGATTCTGTCCAGGATCATGGAGGCAGTTTTGAGGAGGACTATGATACGGAAGGAGGCGGGGGAGTCATATGAAGGCTTACCAGGTTTGTTCAAGACAACACCATTTGCCGCTTTTAGTGTGGGGGGGTGGAAGCCATAGGAGACCAGGGGGGAGATGAGATCAATCAGGATGTCCTTGTTCAGACGGTGAACCTTCTGCCAAACCGAGTATGGGATGCCATCTGGGCCAGGGGCTGACGATGGGGAGGATTTGCTGAGGGCCAGGGAGATGTCTTATTCGGTGATGGGGACACTATCGGCATGGGGGAACAAGCGGGCACGAGCAGGGAGGGGTTCCTTGTCTGGGAAGAAGTAGGAGAGGAGGGCGGTGTTAATGGCCTCCGGGTTGTCGGCGTTGCGGAGGCTTGGAAAGCGCGGGGCCTTTTTTGCGGCCACAAACTTCTTTGCAGTCCAAATGGTTTGGTCGGTGGTGGATGAGAGGAAGGAGGACCAGTAGCCTGCCTTGGCCTTCTTGATGGCTCTGAAGTAGCCATTCCTGGAGGACCTGGCAAGAGTCTTGAGGTGTGGGAGGTCTGATTTCCGGGCAGCCCGGGCGGCCTTGTTGTGCTCTTTGCGGAAGACTGTGAGTAGAGGGGTCCACCAGGGCTTGGACCGGGAAGAGGGGCGAGAGCAGGGTGCTGCAGTTATGAGGAGGGCTGTCTGCGTGTTGAGTGAGGCCTCGAACCAATGGTCGAGCTGTTGAGGAGAGGGGGAGGAGGGCAGGGGTGGGACTGTAACGGCCTTGATGCCGTCGGCCAGAGAGTCCCAGTCCACCTTGTCCCAGATTGGTCTGTGGGGGGCGAGGTCCGTGTTGGGGAAGAAAGGGTGATTCTGATGGGGATGTGGTCTGAGCCTCTGCTGGGGAGAGAGGAGTCCCATTCCTGGAAGGCCGGGAAGAGGAGGGGGTTTGCGAAGGCAAGGTCGATGACACCTGGCCTGCGGGCTCCGGATAAGGGGAAACGGGTGTATACCCCGAGGGTATTCAGGAGTGTGAAGCCAAGGTCATCAGCCCTTGAGAAATGGGGGGAGGTGGTCTTGGTTTCTGTGGTTGAGATGGCTCGGAGAGGATCCGCAAGGGGGAGGTAGATGTTAAAATCGCCTACCACCAATAGGGGGAAGTCAGCATGGGGTAAGCATTGATGAGTGGAGAGGGTATGGGCGTTCCTCGGGAGAGCCCGAGAGTACACATTGAGCAGGCGGAAGCGTGTGGAGTTGGTGCCAAAGTAGCCGTTTGGGGTAAAAACATCTAAAGACATAAGGTCGTCAATCTCGTCATCGAATACGGGCAGAAGGATATGAGAGGAAAGGAAACCATTCAACCTATAGCAAGCGACTCGTGGTTTAGGGCAACTGGGCGCAAAAGATTTAAAGCCAGTAAAACAAGGAAGAAAACCTTTAGAACAAGGGTGGTCTTGACGAAACACAAAATCAGGGGGGGAACCATGCGCGAAGTAGGAAAACAAGGAAAGAAACACATCCCAGCTCCCAAGGCTGTTATGCTGAATAAGGGTGATTTTAGGAACCGGGGCCAGCCGGTGGAGTACAGTGGAAGGAAAGTTAATCATCACCGGGAGGAGCCCGAGAAGAGGAGGTGGCGCGAGAAGAAGCCAAGGCCCTCCAGGGACGAGGGCGAGTAGCGTCTTGAGTGGCTGTCATTGACCTGGGGCGGGCTGGTGTGGGGGTGGTAAG